>JAFBJS010002861.1:57374-106426 GCA_016785265.1 Paraplagusia blochii | reverse complement strand
GCCTGGTACTTTGCCATCTTCTCCCTCAGAGAGGACGCTCGGTCAGAAAGAATCGGGCCTGGAGCAGAGAAGAAACAGGGGGTTCTAAAAGAAATGACATTGTTAAATGAGAAGTCAGTAAAGGTGGTGCAGTCTCTTTACCGCTTCGCTGATCCCCGTCCTCCGATGACGAACTTCGTAGTGTGGTCCGGCCGCTCTGTGACATCACAGTTATAAAGTTTTGGTTAACGACATCTAACTACTGAGTCAAGACACAGTCAGATGTAGCAGCTGAAATATTTCAATATATCTCCATAGTCATAGTCAGGATCAGGAATGAGGTGATTAGAGGGACAACACAGACAGGAAGGTTTGGAGAAAAAGCTACGGAAGACAGATTAAGGTGGTTTGGACATGTTCAGAGGAGGGACAGTGGTTATATTGGTAGAAGAATGATCCCAGAGATGGAGCTACCAGGTTGGAGACAAAGAACAGATTGATGCATGCAATTAGGGAGGACATGGAGGTAGTTGGAGTTAGAGTTGAGGATACAGAGGACATGGGGAGATGGAAATCGTTGACTCGCTGTGGCAACGCCTGAAAAAGGGACGAGCCGATAGGAAAGAAAGATGAAGATATCTCCATAGTCTGGGCATGATTGTCTCATATTCTTCACCAAAAATCCACAGTCAGGGAAAACGTTTCATTACATTTTAGCACAAAAACAACTGCACTAATGTCTAAAACAGACGTCTTCTCTCCACAGTTACCCTGTAAACACACATACAGAGATGGAAAGTGTCTTAGCCAATTAAAACAGCCCATTTCGTTCAGGCAGCTCCTCTCCTGTTGAGCCTCTGTTGTTCCTGGCCAAGTGTTTAGAGTGCCCCACCTGGTTGTTAAAGGTTTCACGCCATTTTTTTCTTTTTGTAACAATGATGCTGATTTGAAATTATTTATCTTACAACTGAGAACAATCCAAAAGTTAAGGTACAACTTTTGCAAGTACAGATGTGAAAAACACACACACCGACACACGCACACACTTGGACTGATACTGTGGAGATAATGGATGGTGTGATAAAAGACTGTCACTTTGGTGAAGCGATCTCTCTGAAGAATGAAGGAGCCCTAGGTCAGGAATGTCCCAACATTCCTGTGTTGTGGAAGGTGAAACGTGGAATGTTGGTCGTTTTTAGGCCAGGAGGGATGAAGACGGAGACGAAGGGAAAGAAAAAAGGACAAAGACGGAAAGAGAGGGAGAGAGATGGGAGGACCACAAATTCTCAAACCTGACCTTGCATACCTAGATATGTCTGTCGAAACCATAATACCTGAGCTCTAGTTTTGACAAAGCCTCAAACTTGACTGTGTCACTTCGACTGTAATAAATCATTTCAGACGGACTTGATTATAGTCACCCAGTACCACATCCCTTTTCCTCCTAATGCAAAGTCAACAGGGAAGCTGCTGTGATGCAAATAAGGTGGCCATCATGTGGGGAAGTACTAATATTTCCTACTCACGTGAATGCAACTAACTTCTTTGCCTTTATTAAAAATGCAGGGAGATGTACTGATAATTCAATTTTCCATTTTCCCCCAATGATGAAAATATTGTTTATTCATTTCGGGAGTTAAACAGGACGCATTTTCTACAGTATTCCCACAATCATTGAAAATTCTATGGTGATTTGTTCATTAACAACGCTTCTACATCCTCTCTGGTGTATTCCTCTCATGTTTCCTTTCTTTTTAAAGTGATTGGGAGCTTTCTGGAGGGAAAATATTTAAGGACAAGTATTTGGCAGAAACACAACCCAAGAATGAGGAGCGGCCGGTGAGGAACAACTAAAGTCTTTAGTTAGCTTTTCCAATAAATAAATCAAATCAAACTGCAGCCTATCTGTTTTCCTATAAGAGCAAAAATACAGATCTGTACGGATGGCTGCAGAGATTTCTTGTGTGAACAGAGCATTCAGTATCAATCTGCGCCAGGGGTCTCAAATTCAAATAAGTTGAGGGCCACCACCCCCACTATCATTTCACCAAAGGGCTGTGTCAGCTTTCAGTGTTCAATACAAAAGAAAAAAAATCAGTTTTCCCATAGATTCTGTGTAATACAGCACTGAACCAGAAGGGGACTGTGGACCAGGGTTTTGAGAATTTTGAGAACAAATCTAAAAAAATATTATTTTAAATTCAACTTTCACAAAAAGGTGGGGGCCGCAAAATATTGTTCCATGGGCCACAAATGGCCCAAGGGCTGCAGGTTTGAGACCCCTGATCTACACCATGCGCCACGTACGTGTAAAAAAAAAATATTTTCCATGACTCAATTTCTTGTTCATTTTAATGCCTGGTACCAGCAGAGGTACGTTACCTAAAGAATACAATGAACAGGAAAACATGGAATGTCTAAAATCACAGTTTTAGCCAGCAGCCGCGCCATTGGTGTTTAGTGTAACTGGGCATTAGAATGAACAAGAAACAGCAGGGTGGACTAATCTTTTTTTTTCTATGAGTGTATTTACTGTTGAAGAAGCACTTTTTTTCGTCAGTTAAAGCACATTTACCTTGCCTGTCGCGTCCCCTCCCTTTTCAAACCTCATCTTCAAGTTGTTCAGCTGTACTCGAGGTTTTTCATAATAAGCACGGGGGCTGGTTGGAACTTGCTCTTCTGGCATTTCAGGTTTTTGTCTGTGTGTCACCTCATTCCTGTCCATCGCTCTCTCTTCTTCAGGTGTGGATTCTTCAGGAGTGGTTGAGGTCGTCTGGGCACGAGCCGCAGCTGCAGATAGGCCTCCCGGAGCTGTCGTTGGACCCGTGCTCTTCACTGAAGCCTTGCTCTCAGTGATGGCGGGCAGTCTGTTAACGACTGGGGGTCTACTGCGGAAGCTGGTCTGCCTTTCAAGTGGACCAGAAGAAGAATTGCTGTCATCAGGCTTCTTTGCTTGCTCCCAGCGTTTCTTCAGTGCATTCAGGTTGCCAGAGCGCAGGGATGATGTTGCACCATCCAAAGACTAGTAAGAAAAAAAAAAAAAAAAAAATTGAGCAGTGATCTCTTTTCGCCACGGACCAGTTAACTTCTGGTACTTTTTTCCACGGACCAGTCGTGTCAAAAAAATATCCCTACTTTAAAATGAAATGCTATTTCTGAAATATTTTCCTGCCTATAAATTTTCCTACCCAAATTAACTGTGCACACAGCCTATAATTTTCTGCTACCAGACGGGTATACAAGGTTAGTATCTTGAATCAATGACTCATCAATGCAAACAGTTTAAATCTATCTGCATCATTTTAAGTTTATTGTTGTTATTATTGAGTTTATTGTTGTCATTAACATATCTATTCCCATTTTATGATAAATAAAAAAAAAATGAAGGGTTAATTCTAATCTCCCAGAACGGTATTTGCTGGCAAAGTTATTGGTGAAGGGCTGACATTAATATAAAATATACAAAATCTGGGTATTAATGTCATAGATATCCAAAAACCTTGTTTTAATAATTTAATTTATTTATTTTTAGATATTAAGAAAACAAATAATTCTAAAAATATAAACAATATTATGTATGTATTTATGACATAAAATCTTGGAGTTATATCCATTCTATTTTGTTTTAAGTAATAACCAAAAATTCCATACTGGAGCAGAAACTTCCAGTGGCTTAGAGTCTGGCTTGAGCAGTTGAGGCCAGCCAAGAATGCATGTCTATGGTTTGGGAGAAGGATCGTGTCCATAAACCTCAGGGATAAAAAAAAAAAAAAAAAAAAAGGAAAAAAAAAAACTCCTGCCAAAACTGATGTAGTCTGATGAAAAATGCGAGGAAGATTTCAACATAAGCCCCTAAAAAAGTGTCAGAAAGAACAGTAGCTTAAAATTCCGTATTCAGCAAAGAGTGGAGCGAAGGAAATGGCAGAATGTGCACAAATCTCCACTGACAGATGAGCTGAACAGCTGTTCAAAGTTGGTCCAGGAAATAGATGTTTTGCTGCCGCTGCTGATTGCCGCAACAGGCTGGAGACAGCAGATTGCATGGCTGAGCATGCAGACGCATTCTTTTCCACAGGTCAACGTCATTTTCACCCACGAAAACTACTTTCACAGGATGATCAATAAAGAGCAGTGAACAACACAACACAACACAGAAACGGGAGGACAGTTAGTCACTTCCTTTACTCTAAAAAGAGGAATTACATTCTACCAAAAAAGAGGATCTTTTTCATTAAAACAAATGCAAGCTCTAAAATGAATCTGTGCAAAACCGTCCTGACCCCTACTTCTCTAATTTGATCCATCTGATTTAAAATACTGTAAATCTGAGATAAAACTGTAACTTGGAGGTAACATACATGACATTCTCAACCAAAAACCACCAAGTATTTGTTCACAAACAGAAAGGGAAAGATAGAGCGAAAAATGGAGCGAAAAACAACAACGCAGACTGAACTGAAAAGAAGAGGAGAACGGAAGGCACAATTACTGTCTTTGTGAGGCATGACCAGTGAGGACAGACAACTGGACAGGGATGAAGCGGAATCTCGCATTTTAAGCAATGACAAAAAAGAAATTTGCTGATCGTAAATGAAAAAAATATATAAATAAAGTTTTACCACAGCCGGACAGCAACGAAGGTGAAAGTTGTTCCCCACAGATCTGAGAACTCAGAGGAGACAAAACTAGTCAAGGTCTACTTGTGAGAGTCAGCCGAGCCCCCGGGAAAGTGAATGAGAGGGAGAGAGGGAGAGAGAGAGAGTCAAAGGGGAAACCAGAGCAGGAAATGACACATTCAGGGAAAAATTAACTCTTTGTCTCCTGTTGAGATTGTGACACTTTTCCTGTCTCTCTGTTTGACAATTACAATGTTTTAAGAAGTCTGTTGACATCATATAAAGTAATTTAGACTTCAACATACAGCATACTCAAACCTGACACACAGCTATGTTTCATCCTTATTAATTAAATTAAGTTCAGTTGTTAATTTTTGTTTCAGTTAAAAACATGAGCCTCTCCACATCTGTCTGTCTCTACAGTTATAGTTGTGCCATATGTGATGTGCATGTAACAGACCTCCTTCTTTACTTTTCGGGTAGTCCTTTTTTTGTAGGGGTCCTTTTAATCTTTTAATCTAACTCCAACTACCTCTATGTCCTCTCACACTGCCTCCATCAATCTCCTGTTTGTTTCCTATCTGGTAGCTCCATCTCTAGGATCCCTTTTCTGCCAGTACATCTACTGTCAGTCTTCTCTAGCTTTTTCTCCAAACCTTCCTGTCCGTTTTTTTCTCTAAAGACTAAATTCCTGATCCTTGTCTCTCCTAAATAAAATCTTAGCATCTTTAACTCGGTCACCTCCTACTGTGCCTCCTGTCTTTTGCTAGACACTATTGCTAGTTTCTTCTATCCATCCATCATGGCTGGTCTCACAACCGTCCTGTTAACCTTTCCCTCCACCTTAGCTGACGCTCCTCTATCACAGATCACTCGTGACACTTTTCACCAGCGGTTCCATCCTCTCTATTCTTTACCTCCAACTTAACTACTTTCATTGCCAAACCTGTTCAGTTTATTTCTGTGACAGTATAATAACCGAGACGGAAACAAGCTCTTCTCTGTGCCAACCATGACCCCTCCCAGCACCGGCGTCAACCCACGTGGTGTGTACGTCAGAGTTAACAAGGCACAGGTTTGTTTTGCTTTTGGAAAAGAAATGCAAACAAAAACAGAGTAAAAGGTAAGTAGAAGTAGATTTTTTTTGTCATATTCATAAATACTTACTCCTTTTTTCTTCTCTGCACTTGACTCCTCAGCAGCTCTTTGGTACCTGGGACACAAGGAGACAACACTGACCTCTAGTGACTATAAACTTTGAAAACAACTTCTTGGTAATGTAAAACTCGGTTTAATTTGTACATTTTTAGAAAGTTCTTAATTTCACATACATTTTTCTTTATTTAATTTTGTTGTTTTGTTTATCTTTTATTTATTATTTAATTTAAATTTTACCAACAAATCTGTCAACGGCTTTCAAATGTAAATACGTAAATCTAGTCTATTATTTGTTTGGAAGGAGACAATGGAAGCTAAGAATGTTAGTTGTGATTCTTACATTCGTACCTGAAGAGAAATGTGAAGAATACAAGAACAAATCTAGATACAGTGTAGCAGATCTGATTCGGTTGACTGGCTGCTTAAAAGCGTAAATAATTACTGAAGGTATTCCAGGAATTTGGGGATTTTTTTTCTGTTGATCTGCTGGTCACTTTATATCAAAATAATTGTCTAATTTCCTCAATCTGTTGGTAAAGGTAACACACTGGTTGATATTTGCTGCAAAGGTATGTAGGTTAAATCCTGACGATGTTACACCTGGAAACTGGTGGTGCACAAAAGACAAAGATCATAGATGGTAAGATGGGAGGTTCCTCACCAGAGTGGATCAAGACTGACTGCCCACAATAAAAGGGCATTAATCAAAGGCTGAGTCAAGGTGTGGCCCCGACAGGGACTTAGCAACAAAGTTGCCTGAATGATGCTTGCTGCAAAGCGTCAATTTAAGGATCACTGACAGTCAATAATATGAAGCAGTCAGCTGAGAAAGAACTTGCATTAGGGATTCTGCTGAATAACTGAGAAGACCAGCCCTCTCTGATTTTAAAGAACTGCAGAATTAACAGGAATATCTACTGAAAGTCCAACATCATCCTATCAACCATTGCCTGAAACAGACATCTGCTTTATTTGTGCACCCTGGGGAACACATCAGTCCTCATGCAAAACTGTGACAGTTTTGCAGTACAGTTTCCAAATGATAGGAAAATTCAGTTAAAAGAAAGGGAAATGTCTAGGTTATTGTAATACAAGTGTAGTGTGTGTCACTAATACCAGCAAATACAGTCTACACTCACTTGGAGAAACGTTCGGCAATGGCAGTGTTTTTCCCTCGACCACTGACCAACGACAGTTCCTTGGCGGTGATACGCAGAGACTGCGTGGCCCAGGCCCGACGATTGAATGGACCGCTCTCCATTGCTGCCAGCTGTGTACCTGAAACATAAACAGTTGATGGGTTTATATTGACTGTCGTTACTCTATGGGTCACAATGAATTCTTCTATTCCTTTCATAACCTCCACTGCTACAGAGCCCATTACTGACCTCTGGACTTATTTCAATCACATACAGTGTGGATCATATAGGAGAGTAAGCTAGTGAGGCTAGATTATGAAAGTTTGGCCATGTTAAGACAAGGGACAGTGAAGTTGGACAGTGATATTGGTAGAAGACTGATTCTAGAGATGGAGCAACAAGGTAGGAGACAAAGAGGAAGGCCAAAGACGAGATATATGGATATAATAAGGGAGGACATGGAAGTAGTTGTAGTGAGAGTTGAAGATACAGAGGACAGAGTGAGATGGAAATTGTTGGTTCGCTGTGGCAAGACCTGAAAAAAGGGACAAGCCAAGTAGAAGACAGTGGGGATCAAGAGTTTGGGCACCCTATGTAAAAATGTTTATTGATGTGTACAAAGAGGAAAAATGAGAAAACGAGAAAAAATGGTAAAGTCACCAAAAGGAAACCAATTACAGTGGGACATTGTTATATATCAGAAAATATTGGATTTCCATCATTTACAAAAGAAAACCAAATAGTTTCTTTTCTGCAAAACTATATACCATGCACTGCCCCCTTTTGGCAACGATCACTGATCCAATCGCCTTTCTTACCCAGCCAAGAGCCTTTCAATTCTTGTTTAAGGTCTCAGTTTAAACTCTTTGAGATTCCTGGGTTGTATCACACTGCTCTTTTAAGGTATGTCATAGATCCCAAAGCATGATTGACCACCAAGCTTAAAAGTTGAGGTACATTTCTCAAACGCACCTTGACTAAATCTGGCCAAAACGTTCTCATTGATCCACAGAACCAGTTTCCAGAATGCATTAGCCTTGTGTATGTGTTTTTTGTGAACTGACTTGACAAACACTGACCTAGGGCTAATATTTAGAAGAAGTTTTCCTCCGTATAGATCTCTATATAATATCTCTTTATAGTGAATTTATATACTTATTTATATACTATAATTTATAGAAAGATGTAATGCCCAACAACTCCAAAAGATCTGAAAGACTTTTTTAAAGAGACATTGCAGTCAAACATGGGTATTAACTTGCTTTTCTCACAATCCTGTAAGAATAGAATAGACTAGTCTTTTATTGTCATGTAAACTGTTCTGTCTGAAATTTCTCTCTTGCTTTAACGTCCACTGTTCCTGAGGACTGCCATATCTTGATTACAATCCGAACCAAGGATACTGGCATCTAAAACATCTAAAACACTTTGTTATCTTCTTAAAGCCTTCTCCTGCTTTGCAAGCGTCAACAATTTTCGGTTTCAGTGTTGTAGATAATGCTGCTTAGAAGAACCCATGCTGCTGATTGTTGGGCCAAGGTCAGATGTGTCCATCTTTCCAGTAGATGATTTTGAACAATACATGGCACTGTCAGGTCTGGGCTTTCAAAATGGGGACAGTACAAGCGGAATTTTGCATTTTTCTTTGGCTTCCTTAGGCACATCAATACACATTTCTACCTGGGGTACATAAACCTTTGATCCCCACTGTAGGTTGGTGAGTTAAAATCTACTGTAAATCTGACTGTATCTAACTTCGTTTATGAATGTTCTATTTTCCAAAATTGTTTAACATTTACATTTTCAATAACAAAGTAAAGAAAAAAATCTTTCGAATTTTTTTAACAATCGTTTAAAGCAGGGGTGCCCACACTTTTCTGTCTTGTGAGCTACTTTTACAAATGACCAGGCTGAAGTGATCTACCTTAATTGAAAACTCTAAATAGATTTACCGATATAAACTGGATATCTTATTCTATACAATATCTTATAAATGTGTTATACTGTCAGACTCAATTTCTAAATGATTCTCACGTTAGCCCAGTGATTAGCATCTTAAAATACAAGAACAACTCTAGTTTTTACTACTTCTTTTATGTTATTGCTCAGGATCTACCCACAATGGTTTACGCACCCATGGTTTACAGTGTATGAGGTATATATTTCAGCTGGGCATATAGATATACTATATATATCTATCTCCCTAACATGAGAACTCGAGTACGGTAGCTCTGCAATAAAGTTTACTGCCACTTTTTTGCCAAACAAGTTTAAATAAAAAGAAAATATTTTTACAACTAGTGTTTTTGACTGTGAATGACAACAGGGACCACCTTGGCGACACACTGACGTGTGGCAACGACAGACAATAATTACAAAGACAAGAGACTAACTCTAAATCTAAGCTCCTTGCTGGAGTCCAGGACTGTGTGAGAACAATACCGTACATGTCTGAAGCCATCTTAGATCACTGATTTACAAGTTTATAACATGCCCCCCAGGTTTATCTATTGTCACCATCCCACTGCCAGACGTGAATGTTTGCGATAGCGTACGTGAGCTCACTCGGCTGTACCTGCCAACAGCCAGTAAACATGCTGAAACTTGTGCTGCAGTTTGTGCCGCTCGACTGTGAGGTGGAAAGAAACGCTGCAAAACAATACGCTGAGAGCGGGAGCACATTTTCAACATGAGAAGATAGATTGACGAGGTATAGATTCACAGACAGATGTAGGATCTTGTCACATACTTTGCAGTCGTTTTTTTTTTTTACTTTGACTTTTTCACACACCACAGAACTCCATGTACAGAAGTTGTACAGAAAGACAGGTGGCTTTTAAAACAATGTCAGGTTAGCATTTCTTCTTTAGAGCATAAAGTTGCACACATTTACTGTGGTTCTCTGTGTTTTTTGCACTTACTCAGGTGCACCAGATTATATCATCACTGGAATGACACTGGTGGACTTTGGACTGAACTAGATTTCAACATAACCTGCACTTTATATACTGAAAATTATACAATACATCTATGGACATGGCTGTTTTTATGTAGACAAATAAATGTGTGTAAATGCATAGTTATTGAAAGACATATTGGACCACCCTTGTTTTCTTCAATTTCTTGTTCATATTAATGGTACAACTAAACTTACACGACGAATACAATGAATAGGAAAAGATGGAATGTCTCAAGGCACCGTCTTTGGTAGTACAATACCTAGCTAGCTATTAATGTTAGAACTAAAGTGAATTTGGTTACTATCAAGAAAACCATGGAAATGGCTAGAAATCAGCACTGAAAATAAACTCCTTTGAGCTTTTGTTGTAATCATTATATGTGTCAAACAAATGGACCTGTCGTTAAGACTGTAAGGGCTGGGAAATGTGTTCAAAAATTGTATTTCTATATTTTTAGGTGGCACTTGTGCCCAGAGGCAAAGTGTCAATCATTGGCATGAAACTCCAGGGTTCATATCCTGAGTAAGATAATCCCAGTTACTGCGGTAGGCACTTCCTGGTGGGATCACCACGGTTGTGGAGACGGCTGCCCACACAGCAGATAAGCGAACAAAGATAGATGGACTGATGGCACTGACAGCAATACTTTTTTCTGTGATATAAGGGAAGAAGGAGAGGAACCTGCATTATATATAAACTTCTGAGAAGGTGAAACACAAACAACTCTAGCTGGTTGGACATACATTACAGTGGGTGCAGCTCACTGAGTCTTTTCATGGCGCATCTCTCACAAAGAGGGGATTAGATTAGATTAGAAAGAATTGTATAATCTCTTGGGAGTTCCCTTTGGTAAATTAAGTAATGTTTTTTAATTATAAAGGTTACACCGAGGGTGTGATTATGTAATTTTTTTTTTTTTTAAAGAAGGAACATATAACATTTCAAGAACAAGACCACTTTCTCCTTATGCTTGCGCATTGATATAAAGTTGTGAAAGTGCTTTTACTAAGTTTCTGGCCATTGAATACCTTGGGGCTATTCACCGTTGCTTCAGGTTTTCAAAGCCAGAAAGGCAAGTTAGTGCACCTTGTTTATAGACTGTTGCCTAATGTGTTACCACAGAGTGAGCTAAAAACCCAGTAACAAAGCTGGACAATATAACCATACCCTAATAATTCACAAGCTCTCCACCTTGTTTGCGAAGTCACTTGATATTTGCAAGAATAGAGCTCTTACCAGAAAGCTGGGCGTCATCACTCTTTCTAAACACCTGCAAAGAGCTGACTCGGCTGTATGTTCATTTATGGTCCTTAATTCATACCTGCACATGGACATGAAATAAGTCCAATAATACTAAAAAAATTAAACCTTGCAAAATTGTGCATCACTTAACGTAGCTAATATCAATTTTTGAGCCTGTGTATCATTTACTTACATTAGACTACAATCCATAGGCCTCTAATGCCTGCTTTCTCCTGGTGTAAAGAACAAAGGGTAAATTCAATGGCTCCACCCATTCTACCAAACTAAATGATTATTTGAATTTACCTTCACTGTTTGTTAATGTTAGGAAGATTAAACAAAATACTGCTCTTTTTAGGGTGCGTGTAAATTGCAGTAATTATTTGGGCCACTGATATATTATTAACCTGTACTAAAAACAGTAGCTTGAGTTAATTAATGACATATACGGAGTATGGATCCTTAGAAATGTGATAATATACAAACTTCCATGTCGCTTAATCTTCTCTGCACAATGTGAAGGATCTGAACAGCTGCAGATTGACCTTTGAAACTATATTTCAGTTAAGTTAGCCCTGACAACAAATGACGTGACCAAAACACAAATGTACGCAGAATGAGTCAGGATCGGGAAGAGTTGTCTGAGTATCACACCCCTGACCTAAGACAAAAGTGTCATTAAGAACATAGTTCACAATACAAAACTGGTTTGAGGGAAATATGTAAAGCAATGCCGTCAAAGAGACCTATGTTCAACTGTGTGACGCGCTTCATACAACCTACGAATACGGACTTGACGTCTTCAGTGACCATTGCTTTAAGAAAGCTGTGATCAGTTAAGGTAACCAGTCTGCATGTATATTGATCATAATTGTATTGCCAAGTATGTCACAAGGTTGTGCAATAAACGTTTTAAAAGACTGTTGTAGACCAAATACGCTGATGCATTACATTAACATTAAGGTAGAAATGTTAACTGTTATAACAACACAATGATTAAAAAAAATAAATTTTATAAAAAATAAACCAAGTTGCAGCATTCTGAAGTAGTAACAACATCTAGTATTTTTCACATTACTAAACAGTTGAGACAAATGTAGGAGTGCCCAGGAAATAAACTTTATTCCTAAGACTGTGCAAATATTTCTCTGTTGGATTTTTGCTTTCTCTTTTTCTTCTGGGAGAAAAAAATAGAGAGAGAGAGAGCACATATTGATCTCAGTCCAACATAAATTGCAAGTTGTGTCAAGGAAGTGGTTTGCTGACTGTTGGTCAGCAAACTTTACAAAAGTTTCCACCCAAACTTGATCTTCACAGGCACTGAAGAGTCCTGAAGAAGTATTGTATTTTTAAAACACTCATTGTGTGTGTGTGAAATGGCTGCTGCCTTGAACATATGTTTACAAAGCCCTGAAAATATACAGTGTTGGTTTAGACAGTGTAAAAACGGGCAAAGAATGAAGAGTGAGGTCATGTAACAAAGACTCATAGTATTTGTGCTTAAGTCGAGCTGCCCTGTCGAGGGCCCAGTGTGTTATTTAAGGAACTTTAATTACAGGTGTATAACGAAGCTGCGTTAAGCGGGGTGCTTGAACGCGTCCTCTTCAAAACCACGTATATTTAGTTTTAAATCTCACATTTATTCGCCTTCACTCACAGTCTGAAATATGCCCCGTATTCCTTAGTGATAATTCAGCACTATTCACTTTCCTGTCGCTTTTCTGCCTCGGGACGTCGAGTTAAAAAAAATAGTTTACGCCATTACATCGTCCCACTGTATCAAAACTAACTTCTCTCTCATGATTTTTCACCAAATATATCTGCCTAGAACACTTCTCTTCACGCCCTTGCCGCAGTCTTGTCTTACCTGTGCGGACTTCCGTTGACTCACTCTCTGAGTGAAACCGTCAGACACCTGACACTCTCCCGCAGTCGCTGCGTCACCGCCCGCCGGTGTGTCTGTAGGTCTGGAGCAGCAGAGGCGGGTCGTGAACAAAGAGGTGTCGCCCGAGTGAAAAAGTTGAACCATGTGATTTCATGGACCAATAGCCTTAGGGTTTTTTTCATCCACCTGTACCTGGAAGATTATGGACGCGGCGGGCAGACCGCCCTGTCACATTCCTGATGCTAACAAGAGATTTTTCCTCCCTTTTCCTTGACGGAGTTCCAAGGAAGCTTTAAGAACGGCAGTGAGGCCAGTACTTTTTTATAACAAGAGGAGGATGGAAAAGAAACAAAAGTTGAATGATCATAACATTCCTTGGCAAGTTTTCCCATTTGCTTCAAAATGTTCATTATTGTGTGAACATTTTGTAATAACCACCACTACTGTTTAAAGCTTATTTACAATATGTATAGCCTGTAGGTACTGTGGATCAGTGTATACCAAACATTTTTCTACATGTGGTCAGATAAGAAAAAAAACACTGAGGTCAACAGAAAAGAAAGCATGTGGCTCTTGATTTCCAGTGATTTCAAAGGTTTCAGTACTGTCACAATTCTCTTACTAATTCTCTAGCGAAACACTGGATTCCAGTGGATTGGGAGTAAGCAAGCCACTCACTTGTTACCTTTTCTCTGTTTTGGAGCCGGGGACTGAACATTGTTTCTCTCAGGCAAGTCCTTTCAGAAGATGATAAATTTGGCATCTTTATGTTGATAGAGAGTTATCCCATAATTCTCTTTTGACCTAAGAGACACGCCTTTTCCCCTTGATTTTTTTTTTCCAACATGCAATCTCATATAAGTTTTTGCCACTGCCTCAGAAACAGGTTATTCTTCTCCATCAGTATCACTTTGTTTCTTCAGAGGAGATTGCACTGCCTGCAATCACTTCTTGCATCAACACTAATGGACGCTGCAGGAGGCTGACTAGCACTCCATATATTAGTTAGTTTAGGTGTCTTGTAAGTTTCTTACAAGACACCTAAACACTCTTTTGCATTTTATGACCTTAAATTTCCTTTGTTTGGCCCTGGTCTTGTGTTTCCTTTGATCCAACATATTTTTTTCTCATTTTACTGCACTTTAAATAGAATAAAATAAGTATAAGTAGACTTCCGCTAATACCAAATCCCCGCCCCCCAGTGGCCAGGGAATGCAGCCCATTTAGCCTATTTTGTCAATATGGCCTTTGCAGTAGTGGCCTAGCGGTTAAGCAAGCAGACTTCAGTTAAAATCCACCAGCTAAGTTGCAAATGAAGTGCTCTAAACATAGCACCATCCCCACATAACTCCAGGTGGGCTCACTGTTAGGGGAAGCCCTTGAGGACAGACAATCTAGGGACTTGCTCAGGTACCCGGCCACTAGGGGGCCCCGGGAAAAAAAAAAAAAAAGAGTTTCTTTGCTGTGTGCACTGATAGGGTGGAGGCCCTATAGTGATATCTTGCTTGGACACCCAAGAGACCTTAGCATCACTCCTGCTCCTTTGCACAAGAAGGTGGGGTGCAGTGTAATTTGTGCGGCTGTGAAGGAGATTGCCGGACCTGCAACTGAAGATGAATCTGTTTAAAATCATGGAGAAGATGACATAAAAGCTGAGCAAGATCGATATAAATAAAAAGGTTTTTCACTGTTTACATGGTAACACTGCTAATGATAATGTAACATAAAGGTATTTGTTAAAAAAAACTTCCTGCAAACAAAAAATGGACAAGGTACAGACATAATCTGACCCCTGTGGTACATCTTAATTAAGATGAACTTAATTAAGATGAACAAATTAAAGAACTTCTTTTAATGTGCTGCTTTTTCCTCATTATATATTATTATTTTTGACAGGGTGAGATGCAAATTGTTGACTCGCTGAAGAAACCCCTGAAAAAAGGGAAAGGAGAAGAAGATATATTATTACATTCAGCAGACGCTTTCACCAAAGCAACTTTAAACTTGAAGATAAATTAAGAGACAGCAGATAAATAAAAGCATAACAGGTAATGGGTCAAGAATAAGGTTAGTCCTGCCATTGGAGTTTGTCCTAGATATGATAAATATGTTATTATTATGAGATACCAAATACATATTATTAACGGAGGAGGTTTATTATTGTTTGAGTTAAGTGTATGATCATTCTAATATTATTTTCATCGTCAACTAGCCCTAGAAAATCTATAATCCTGAGTGATTCAGGTTTGTCAGTCCAGTATTGCAGTCAGACCATGAGTAGTAATTTTATCGATTGACCTTCTTCTTTACAGCCCAGACTATGTCAGGTTCAAGGCCTCGTGACAGGTGGTGGACAGACACATCATTATTAGACAGGAAAATGTTTTTTTTTTACCGATTCTCTTAACCCAACCCTGACTTCAAATTAAGTCTGACTCTTCTAAATTCTAAAAAAAAGCAGTAGGCAGGAGCTGTAAAAGGACCTGGTTTTACCTACTCCATCACTGCTGAGTTAATAATATAATATTGTCCTATCTTATTTCCCAAGTAAAAACATTTGTCAGCTTATTTTTATTTTTTTAGGGAGAAAATGTATTTGCTTCCAAGGCTCTCAGTATGGTGCAGTGACATTTGGTGACAAGTGCAGCTTGGATGAAACCTGGACAAGAGGATGAAGTTAAATGAATGAATTTACTTTATTTGTGCACATAATGTGGAACAACTTAATATTATGTGGTATTCTTAATCAATGTTATGGTTGTAACAATAACTTTACATTGCATATTAGAAATGTATTTGATAGAAATAATTTGAAAATGTGAATACAATTAAACTTCCATTTTTAGTACATAAAAATGATTAATTTGATACTATTTAACCTGTTTTTTGTATTGTAATTCTGAGATTGTGAAAAAAAAAGATTTCTGTATTTTACATACATTTTTTTATTTTACAATCAGATCACATATTTCTTCTGTAATGTTTATTCACTGCCATTTTTCCAGGTACTTTGTCTATTAAAGATGCAGATGATTAAGAACTTGGAGGGCAGCTTTCCAATTTCCAATGCGTCGTTATATAATTTGCGTTAATATTTATTTTAATATACCATTTCAACGACGACGACGCCCTTTGTGTCTTTCTTTTATATCTATATTGTGGATTATGCCTTCTTGTATTCCTTCTTCGTGAAGTGTCCATATCGGTAACAAAACGGTTTGTCGATAATAGAATGAACATGGGCTGATGTCTCCACCCCCTGAATGGAGCTGGTATGTGAAGAGGAGTCTTTTCTCTCTCCCTTTCTCTCTCTCTCTCTTTCGGCTATAGGATCTTCTCCTCTGTGGGGGAGTGGACTACATCCTGTGGCGTTTCCTGTGTTTGTAAACTAGAAGCTGCTGAAAAACGTCGTTGGAGTGAGGCGAAAGGGGTACGTGTGTTTAATTTCCTCTTTGTTCTCTAGTGTATTTACTGTGCGCACTTTGCTCAGCGCTCCGCCATTACTGGACTGACATTTCCGCAAAGAAAGCCTCACTTCGAGGACGGCAGTGCAGGGATTTTACCGAGTATGAGCCTCGACATTTGTTAGCCTGTTCATTAGGAGGGAGGGGGAGAGTGGGTGAGGGAGGCATCGAGGGAGGGGGAGGTTCGAACAGCAGCAGAAGCAGCAGCACAGCGGCGTCGGCCATCACGAAGCTCTTTATCGCCCAATCTTGTCTAGAACCAATACAGGCCAGTTCCTCGATTACCATCGCGTTGTAAAGATTTGCTGATGTAGCCCGCCACGTTAGTAGGCACGTTGATGTTCAGGTGAGATAAATAATTATTCTCTTTTACTTGAAAAAAATTGTGTGTTGGAGTGCGCCAGCAAGAGCCTAGCAGGAGGCTCGTTGGTGTTAGCCAGTTTCAGCATCAACAAGACTGAATGTGGAGTGGGTGGTGGTGCACGGGTAGCTCGCGTCTGGAGGAAAAAACGCACAAATGTTGTTTAAAGTCGATGCTCAGTTTTTGTTGACGATTGGGTATCGATACAGATAAACTAAAATCAATCAATTATATTTAGTTCTGTCGTCTGATCGTTTAAAGTGGTGTTAGCCTTTCAGTCTATTTTGTTAGCCCTTAGCCACCAGTTCAACCAACGCCGCTGACGAAGGCGGTGAAGCGTTAAAGTAAAAGCTCTGTCTCCATCTGCCTATCGTAAACTTTAATGATGGCGAAACAATTCGAACGGTCAACATGCGCTACAAAAACAGGGCAAGAATTCTGAAGGTTCGATTTGAAGAGGTTCTCCCTTAACAAAAACACTGCCTGTTTGATTATGGTTTAATTAATGGCCTAGTCGTATCAGACCAGTCAGCAACCCCCCATTTTAAATTACTTAGCGTAGTGCTAGATTTGCACTGTGTTGAGTGGGTTCACCCACACATTATAAGTATGATGTGATTTGTTCAAATCTCAATAACAGGTATTTATCAACATTAAAATTATATTTCGCTATGCATTTTGATTTCTCGAACCACGTATGACTAAAATATATAAGTAGGGAAAGGCTTTATAAAAACGATATCCTTTTTTTATTAAATCCCGGAAGAGTAAGGAGTTCAATCGTTGAAGTGGGAAATCAAACGTCCATACTCCCATCGGGTATGCGTAGTTTTTTAACCAGTATAAAACATTGTTGAATAATTAAGGTTTTATATCTTTGTTTTGTTACTTTTTTTCCCCAGACACTGTTCTGTGTCTGGGCTAGCTAAAGGCTTCAATACAACAGTATTACAGTAGTCGGTATTCTACTCATACAACCTTAGTTTAAACAATTGAGCATACACAGTAAACACAATCCCAACATGTACTTTGTAATGAGAACAATACAATCAAACTTGACCAAGAAAAAAAAACAACTTAAAGAAATTGCACATCCTTTGTATTTTCATCTGTCAGTGGGTTTCCCCACTGAAGTGGTCATGCCAAATCTTCTCTCACTTTAAAGTTTATTTTAAAGTGATTTAAAGTTTTTATCTAAAATATTTGTTTCTTTTGTAAATATATCCAATTACATTGGTTTTAAATGATTTACAATTCTAAATTCCAACGGGTTTTGAAGTTTCTCTCACTTAGAATGTGGTTGTGTTAGTGGTATTTTACTAGAGAACCAATTAAAAATTAACTATTAAATAAAAATACATATGTAAATGCCCTTACTAGTTTTTGGGTTGTGATAAATATAAATGATAAGATAAAGCCTGTGACAACATTTTTGTGTTTATTTGAAAAACATTTTATTATTTAAAAAAAGCTCTTTCTAAAGTTCATGGAAAGTGTAATGATAGCCCATTATGCTGTTGTGTTTTACTCTTTGTCTGTTTCACTCACATCCACCTCCTTCCTCAGTTTTAATGCTAGATGAGTGAGGTGGGTGTGGCTTCCCACCAGCCCGACCATCCTGACTGACGGATCTCTGGATGACCTTGTCCCAACCCCTGTCCCTGCGCTCACATACACCACAGCAATGTCACATCTGCCCAGCAGCTCAGTCCGCGACCATATGAAATGGGTTTGTTTTAAGAACACCAAAATGGTTTCAAATACCTTAACTTGCAATCATGTGTCACTCAGGATGTTGTCGTTGATGACTAGATGTACATAGTTAAGTCAATAACTAAATGGCAAAAATCTTTTAAAAAAAGTAGTCTAAATTATTTTTATTATTATTTTTAACGTATATTGTAGGCGGGGCTGCTTGGCTGCGAAGCTGTCCTCTCCAGTATGGCACTGATGCAGGCCAGTTCAATGGCTGCTCCTCCGAAAAAAATGATGGCCCCTCTTGGTCATGCACCTCCACAGAGAGAGGGACCTGATCGTGCGCCCCAGAGCCATATGATCCTCCCCTCTGGAATGAGCTGTCCACCATTGGTTAGTTACACATTTATTTCACAGCCTGGGTATTCATTTAAAACTTTTCCAACAAATGTCTATTTCAAGTCCTAATCATAAAGAAATAATTTGTTCTGACAGATTTATAGCACAGGCTAGAACATTTATTGAAAATTCTATAATTTTTTAGAAATAATAGAAACGTGTTTTTCTTTGTAGCTCATCAGGAAGGAAGGTGAATTCCAAGCCCCACGCCTGTTGGATGAGAAGGAGATGAGAGCCAATGAGGACATGCAGCAGAAAAAAAAGAACAGGAAATCAGTGACGCCCTGTAAAGTGAGAGAACAAGAAGGAAGGGGAGGGAAGGTCAGTGGCTGTAGTTGCTAAAAGGGGGGGTTTGTTTTTTTTATATTTATATATTTAGTTTATCGACGCTTATAACAAATTTGTCTGTCAAATGTCTGCTCCCACATTCTTCTGAAAGCCCTTGACTGCATTCTATTGCCCGTAGCGCCAGGCTTTCATGCGTGCACATTTTGTTTGTGTGGGGGTGGGGGGAGGAGTTCATGGAAGATGTGGAGGGGGTGGAGGATCTCTCAAGAGGAAAGAGGGGGAGGGGAGCAGAACCAAGCAGAGCACAATAACTGCAGTTGTGTGCATAGCAGGGGGAGCAGTAACATTGAGGGCATTCGTCCATTGGAAGGGCTGTGGTGTATTTAATTAAAATGTAAATTACAGTGGTCAAAAACACAGCAAATGTGAGCTTTTCATTTAATAGCAGTTTAAGATGGGTACAAAAATAAAATGTGTATATAATCAAAATTTAACAAAACCGGTCCTTTCATCTGTATGTTAGTTTTGTTTTTTTTTATAGGGGAGTACATTTGCCACTGTAGCCACTTGATGTCACTCTTCTTGTGAAAATGATTCTAGTTACTAGCACTGCTACAGCAAATGATAATGCCACACTGTTTGACGTCCTTAGGGTGCAGGTGGAGATGAGAATGGTCCGGCGTCCAAAGTGCAAAAAAACTTTATCTGTGATCACTGTTATGGAGCGTTTAGGAGCGGATACCACCTGAAAAGACATATTCTCATTCATACAGGTACGGATCTTGTTCCGGAAAAGCCGGTATATTCACAGTGAAGCCAAATATGCTTTTATTTCCTAAATACGTGAGTCATTTGTTGAAAGAGCGTGAGTTGGACTGAATATGGGAGTGTGCAGAAGCTGTTAGGTTTTGCAATGGCCTGCCTAAAAAAACCTTGTTTGGTAATAGTTTTCTCCTCACAGCTAATTGGTGGTATATGTGGGGAACCTAACTAAAACTGGTGCTCTTCGGTTTAGGGGAGAAGCCGTATGCTTGTGCCGTATGTGACATGAGGTTTATTCAGCGTTACCACCTGGAGAGACACAGCCTCATTCACACGGGTATGCGTCCTTCAACCGTACCCATACAACATAAATCCGACTTGTTGTAATCACTTGAATCAATGGACAGATGTGCAGGGTTCATTTTGTCTGTGGACAGTAATTTCCAACAAAGCCACCCCCTCCTACCTCCTTAAAAAATCTGTTCAGACCAAAACAAAAATGAGTCATTCTAGTAACAATGTGGTCCATTTGTCCCAAGTCCACTTTTAAAAACTCCATATCGAGTTGTATTTCTTCCTGAAGCCCGCGTATTGATTGGCGCAGTATAGATAATTTATAATAATATAAAATGGCTTTACTTTCTATGGTTAAAATTTGTTTTTATAAAATTTTTTAATGACAGAAATATACATTTTTGGCATTTTTGTTTTTGAAGCGAATCCACTGTGTACTTTGAGTTTTATTCTGAAGGGTTCAATTGATTATCTTTATAGCTCTCAATAGTTTTGGTCATCCTCGCAGGTAGCCGTCAATACACACTAGTCTATGCTTTTGTGAGGTCCAACACATCAAAACTAATGATAAAACGGTACTTAATTCCACATGTGTATTATCTAAAAATGCCACTTGTACTGAACCAGCTTGTGTTCTACCTCAACACTGCTCGGTGTTTGGTGTAAGTGAAAACAATAAAGTGCACTTTGAACAGGTGGCTCGCCCCTGTCAACTACAGCATTTTACCAATTACCAAATCAAGCTAGATAACCAGGCCATTTGTATGTTATGCCTCTTGTTATGCACAATGTACATGTTTTTTTTTTTTTTTTTTGAGGAAATTAATTGTGTGACACAAAGTACTTCAATGAAATGCTAACTGAAAAAGTTGCATGCCTTTTGAATGCCATTTATTACTATTTGACAATTGGTGTTTTAGTGTGATTATCTATACGTACGAGTAGTATTTAAAGCAAAGGAGGTTTTTCCTTCAACCAATTCAGTGTAATTTGGTGATGAATTTTCAAATTTGACTTTTTGTCTTCAGCCTTTAGTGCTGCTTTTGGTGGCCATTTTGTGTCTACAAAGCTGTCAAATCATGACACAACTACAACTACATGATGATATTTTGTTAGTTGAAGTTTCCAATTTGCCAAAACCCTTTTGTTTTCATCTTAAAAAGTATAACACAACTTGAGTTTTCTAGACCCTCAGTTTCCAAACAATAAAGTAACCATTTAAAACCTGGCTTTGTATGTACAACACCAAAATGGTGCATAGCATGAGCCAAGGAATACCCAAGATGTCATTTTGTTTTTTTGGCCAATTGTGATGGTTAACATAGTAACTGATCTCAATGAACAAAATTATAAAACCACCAACTTTTAAGACTTTTTAACAGTGGACTTCATTTTGGACAGAATTCTGTGGACCCCAAGTCATTGTCACATATGTTAAAAATCCCAAAACCGGCCACATTACCTGATAAGACACATTTATAAGTATTAGAATTTTTTGTTTGAAAAAAAAAATGCATGGACACTTTAAGTGTTCATGTGGTAGGAGACTGAGGACATTGATGGATAGTTGACATTCTTTGCGATGCATCTTTCACACAAGTTCTTTGTTTTTCATTGTTTAAGAAGTGTGCACCGTGGGTAAGTGAACTTTAAACATCGCTTTATCAAGTCAGTGATTCCTGCCCCAACAGTAATGCTCAGTCACATCCATCCATCTTATTTGACATGGTTGATTTATGCTGTACCTGTGTACAATATTCTCCCATTCTCATAATAACCTGTAACAACAACAACTCAGTGGGAATCATGTGTTATATTTATGTCGTCCACATAATCCATTTGGTGATTTTTCTCGTATGTTATTATTGAATAGCTCATGATTTTATGCTCTGTGTGTGTAGGGGTGAAGCCATTCGCTTGTACCATGTGTGACATGAGGTTTTTTCAGCGTTACCACCTGGAGAGACACAAACTCACTCATACGGGTATGCGTCCATTTACCATACCCAGTCTAAAAAATTGGGGAAAAAAACTCAAGTCATTAATTTACATTCTTCAGACCTAGCTATTTTTAATAAGACTAGGTTTTCCTATCTTATGTGTTGCCCGTAACAAAAATGGAGTTTACTAAGTAATGTTATAAATAATGTAGAAAACACAGTCTTGTCAACAAATGTCAGTTTTAGACTAGGATATAGTACCTTACAATCTCCACAAAATGTCCCAAAATGTTACAATCAACTATTTGATAAAACATCAAACACTAATGGCGTTTATAGCTAACACACACTTCAAACAAGTAAGGACATATCAAGGTCATTCTAATAATATTTTTAATTAGTTTGCCAAACAGAATATTTGCCCCTGTTTTTCCAGTTTTTTTTCTATTGATGCATGATTTTTTTTTTCCTTGCAACTGCTTTATTGACAACTTCTTAGATCATCTTTCATGCATCCTCAGATTACTTTCAAGTACAGTATATGTTGTGGCCATTTAACTGCAGCATAACCAATTCATTTACATTACCAAGTCCTTCATGCATATTCAGTAGCACTTTCCACCTTGATTTTTTTCAAGGACAATAACATTCTACATCTCCATAAATAAATAAATTCTAATAGTGCTTCACATTAATTTGTTGCTTTTCAGTGCTGACAATCATTGGTTTCCAATCAAACTATCCTAGATCTAGATCTATCTAGATTATACCACTAGATCTATATGATATCTCAGAAGGCAGCAACAACATTTCCTTGCATTGAGAGACTAAAGCCTTACTGGACAATTTTATGAATGGACTGAACAATTTCCAAACTGAAATGTTGTCATTAATTGAAACAAGCCCAAAGGTTGACGGTTTGTGTCCTTCTCGGCCTTAAACTCGCTGTCTCTACTTTTTTGAAGTGTGTTTAAACCATCAGTGTCCTATTTTGACTTAAGGAACAGCTTCTTATACAACATAAGAAATCCGTAGTTTAAGTTTGTTACCAAACTAGGTTTGTTAGGTCTGTTAGTTAAGTTAAGGTTGCCCATAATCTATTAGTAATGTTTTTCAAGTTGTAGATAAAGATTGATTAAATATGTGTCCCTGATGTAAAAAGGATCCACCTAGCTAATATGTTGATACTTTGTGTACGTAGGGGTGAAGCCGTATGCTTGCTCCATGTGTGACATGAGGTTCTTTCAACGTTACCATCTGGCAAGACACAGTCTCACTCACACTGGTATGCTTCCGCTTATCATAGGGAATGAAGTAGAAGTTTTAGAAACGTGTCTCAAAGTTGTTTTTTTTTGTGTAGCAGGAAATCCCTTCAAACCTCTCAAAGTAGGGTTTTTGGTTTAGCAGAGAGAGTTGAATTTTATGATAGATAATTGCTAGTAAACAATGTTTAATTTTTATACACATTGAGATGTATCCAGACATGTACCAGGAGGGTTAAAATGATATTCAGGATGTACCACATATCCACTTATGGTAGATACGTTGGTCATAATGTGATGAATCCTGTCTGTAGTTTTCTATTTACATACTTTTGTGTGTGTAGGGGTGAAACCTTATGCTTGCTCCATGTGCGACATGAAATTTTTTCAGCGCTACCACTTGGCAAGACACAGCCTCACTCACACGGGTATGGGTAGGCCCTTCTTTATTACATTAGTGCCCAAATACCCAGTTTGGTTCATTCAACATGGTTGACTCTAGTCTAGTTTCAAAGGTTAACCCAAACAACAACACGTTAGAACAACAGTTAGACCTGTTATGGATGGTCAAAGGCTAAGAACTTAATTTAAAAGTAGTTGGGGTTTTCGAAGTGTGGTAGTTATGGACACAAGGTGACAATTCATACGGGTACATTTAAACAAAATACTTTGTTATATAACAAAGTGATTTAAATACTGGTCTTGCATTAAAAAAATCTACATCAGGCATGCCCAAGGTGTTCCCGAAAGGGCCGATGTGGCTGCTGGTTTTTGATCCAACCAACCAACAGAAACATGCAGCCACACTGGCCCCTTTGGACATGCTTGGTCTACATTGTCAACAAGCGTGGGAACTTGTAATGGCGCCTAAAATTTGATGGGAGCTTTAGCAAGGAGCAGACAAATGACATGAAGTCATTAAATCTGCAAAAACCCTTGTAGCCTTTTAAGACGTCTATTAGGGAAATGCAGGTGAAAGTGTAAAACTAATGGATATTGATAACATAATTTGGACAAGTTTGGCGACCCAGTTGTGAATGCCAAACGGGCCACGTGTGGCCCCCAGGCTTAGGTTTGCCCAGACCTGGTTTAAAATTTAACCTAAAATATAATGCTTAAAAACTGTCATGTTTAGTAATTCACTTGGGACATAAAAAAATGAAATTTTAATATCAAATTAAGTTGTAGCTTCTTGTCTGCGTAGCCAGTCAAAGAGTCTTCCATTAAAACCACACATCAAAAACCCCGAAGCATTATTCAACACCATTTTACACAGTAGTCCACTGCTATACTAAAATGTGTGTGTGTGTGTGTGTATATATATATATTGTAAGAGATTTTAGGGTTGTTTTTAGGTAGCTTTTCCATTGCTTTTACTTCAGTTAACTACATAGTTGACATTTAATAAGTACCCAGTCCCCATTGAAGACAACCAAATACTTTTCCTGAAGTGTCATGCACTTTATAAACCAAGATACTGACTGATTTGTTACAAAACAAAACAAACAACCCCCCCAGCCCTAGTTCAATTTCTTATCCTGCTTTTGGCATGTCTGGATACATAATGAACCAGAGTGTGTCCTGTTCAGACCATGTGCTGGTTTCACAAAATATTTTCCTCTGTGTGTGCAGGGGTGAAGCCATATGCTTGCTCCATGTGTGACATGAGGTTTTTCCAGAGATACCACCTGGCGAGACACACACTCACCCATACGGGTATAAGTTCTTCTCATCTTTTTCAATGACCACTTTCTTTGAGTTTATTAAGTGTTGTGCTGCTAATAATAACTTTTACTGTACTCACTAACTTGATTTTAGCGATGATTTTTCTAAAAGCAACAACATGACTACTTTTGTTAGTGTTTGTAAATTGACATGCTATTGTCTGCATAGTTCCTGAGAACTCTCCTAAAGTCTGGTACTGTATGCATTTAGGGGTGAAGCCATACGCTTGCTCCATGTGTGACATGAGGTTCTTCCAGCGTTACCATTTGGCAAGACACAGTCTCACTCATACCGGTATGCTTGAATTATTGTTCCCCCTTAACTATAAACTCTGTTCTTAGAGGATAGGTTAAGGTTTTAAAATTATTATCCCTTTTATGACACAATTAACCACCTATTTGTAAAAGACCTTCCATTTCTTAGTAAAAAAAAACTTCTAGGCTTTGTTGGAAACCTGTCCACTGAAAAAGTGACTCTGTCAATTATTTTGTTTTTCTTTTAAGTCTTAAATGTTACTTATGCATGTTTTTATGTTAATAAATTATTGTTAATGTCACAAAGGAATATTAAGTTTAATTTCTGCATGTTTATAGACTCTCTTTGTTGTGAATCAAAGCATGTCATCATTATCGGCTTTCTGTTATGCCTGGACTTGTATTGTCTTATCTTGTCTGACATTTTTCTGCTCTGTTTAGGGGTGAAGCCGTACGCTTGTACCATGTGTGACATGAGGTTTATACAACGGTACCAACTAGAGAGACACAGTCTCACTCATACAGGTATGTTGTCATTATTTGACCTGTGGCCCTCCCTCACTGTCTGCTTGACTCTGGTCCAGCATGTGCCTCACTATAGTGTTTAAAATGGCTGCTTCAAACTGGAGGTTGTTTTTGCCTTGTGTCACTTTATATTGAAAACTGCTAATGTTCCATGGCTTATTAACAACAAGCTTCATTAACACACACTGGACACGTTGCCAATATCTTGTTTATGAAATGACATGAGGTGAAAACATTTCTGAGAATACCCCAAAGATGAAGTTGGTTATAAGTTCTGGTCATCTTTGCCCCATCTTTTCATTCTGTGCATTAAATGCACTGATTTTTTTTTATTTATTTTTTGTCCATTGGGGATAAATAAAGTTTTTCTGAATCTGGGTCTAAAATCTGAATTGTCAAACTGAATTTTTGTTTGTTATTTTATTTATACATTTAATTTTCTTCAAGATTCTTAAATTTTTTTTTTGTTTTGAATCATAATTGGTATCTCTCCCACATTGCTGTGTCATTTCATATTCAGGGTTATGGTAAGAAAAATATGTATTTTAGTTGTTACTTGCGTACTAGTAAACTTCTTGATCAGCATATAATGCCAGTCATTATCCCAAATTTTCCACCAAGTTAATGTTTTATTATAGGTCTTGAATGTTGGGTTTTTGTAGACACATCATATCAGCATACGCAAAGGAATGACTCAGATGTTTATCTATAAAACTCATGTCTTAAATTAAAGGGGACCTAGTATGTTTTTCAAAATTTTATCCGATGCCTGAAATATTCAACTTTGTTGGTTATCTGTTTTATTGGAATAATTTTTTTTTTTGTTAAACTTTTACAAGAAGGTATAATTTTTTTTTCATATTGGATTTGTATGACTTTGTAGTCCAATTTGTTTATTGCAGATTATGGATTTTTTTTATTTGACCGCGTTTATTGGGGAAATTGAAAAACTGAACATTTTTACATTTTTATTTGCTCTTTGTTTACATCCATTTGGCTTAATCCCTTTTCTTACCAAGTACATTTTTGGTACTTTTTGGCCACTTCAGAGCATTTGAATACTTGAGTAATTATTATAAGATTTGTCACTGCCTAATACAGTCAAAAACTACTGCCAAAATCTTAATAAGATAAGTTTGACTTAAGTTATTGAAAAAAAAAAAAACAAATCTCTTTCCTGTTAAGAAGTGTGGAGAAGGAAATGAACATGGTGAGTCCCCTTTAATGAGTTGTGAATAGTTGTTTACCAACTGCCTAAAATTGTCTAACCTCTGCGGTCAGCGTGACCTACGATTATGTTTGGACCACATTTTGTGCAAATATCAAGACTACGGTTTTGGAAATGAACACCAGCACTGATTGGATTAGTTCGAAAAACAAAACAAATTGTGTGTGCTTCAAAATTTGAGATTTGGATTTTTATTATAGTAACTGTTGGGTCATGTGGGATTTGGTTTGTAGTTTTTTTGGCAACATATCTAAATACCTAAAAAAAAATTAAACAAACTTGGACCATAAGCTTCCAGCAGTACAATACATTTTTAAAGAAAATATTGTGTGAATTTGGAGTACTGTCAATTTTTGCTGGACTTTCCAGCCATAACAAAGCGCTGACGAGTGCAACCAAACTTTACTAAACAATTAGTAAAGTTTTGCGTCGATCATTTTTGGCAGTTGACTCCTTCAATGCTAAAGTTGGTACTTTGTGTGCATAGGGGTGAAGCCGTACGCTTGCACCATGTGTGACAAGAGGTTTTTTCAGCGCTACCACCTGGCGAGACACAGCCTCACTCACATGGGTATGCGTCTGCCAATCTTAACCCAGTCAAAAGATTAGGATTCTGCAACAACTGAATGCTTGGCTATATATAAATATATTAGTATACTGAATATATATACTCAGACTGTGATGGTTGAAATATTTTAGTTATAAGTTGTTAGATAAATTCCTCATCTCATGTGTTGTGTAAATTCATATTAAATTCTTCTTTGGGATATTTTTATATTGAAACGATTAACCTATTGTAGATGTATTAGGGAGTAACATTGGTTATTAACCACAGATATTCAATTTAGGGCAGATTTTAGCTGTAACAGAGGAGTAAAGAAATATTTATTCTCTCCTTGGCCAGTTTAGAAGGGAGGAAAATAAAATAAAATAATTTTCTTGATGCTCTGCACTTAGGTGTGAAACCTTATGCTTGCACCATGTGTGACATGAAGTTTTTTCAGCGTTACCACCTGGCAAGACACAGCCTCACTCATACGGGTATGGGTCCGTGCACCGTGCCCATGACATTCACTGTTAGAAGTCAGTGTGCACACTTACAACATTGACCTGTGGTATGCAGGAGTATGTGAGGATGCATTCGTAGATTATGTCTGTGAAGATTCTCATTCTTGATATCGAAAAAGGGTTTAGTTGTTAGCAACTGGACTTCTTTTTGGAGTTGAAAAAACGTTAAAAAAATTACTCAACTGAGGAATGTTATCAGTTTTTGGTTGATGTCACAGGGAACTCCTGTAGTTCTACTTCTCTAGACAACACCCTTCACTACTGGACTCGGATGTGCATATTTTGGACAAGGAGGACAGATGGTTTGAGAGATGAGTGAAAGAAGCCATCTAGGCCCATCTGGAACAACCAACCTTGAATAGAGGGGGAGGTCTGCGTCATCAATTGTCTCTTACATACCATTCTGCCTTGAGATCTCATTCTTGGAAGTTTAACTGCTCATCGATACCAGAGCAGGCTTCTCTAGACGGGCGTGACAACTACTCCCATTCACATCTGGACATGTACCAAGAAAATTGCTCATTAACATCAGGAACATTTTCTGTCTCAGAAAGGTGTGACCAAATCAACTCAACCCTTTGTCCAGTGGAGAAGGGAGTGGTTTAGAGGGGTAGAACTGCCAGGGTTTCTCTTTACATCAACCCGAAACTGATAAGGTTCCTCATTAGAGGAATTTCAACTCCAAGAAGTCCAGTTGCTGACAACTGAACCCTTTTTGGATTTGTAGGTTATATGTTGGTTTCATCAATGGGTAAAGCAGGACAAAGGGAGTTATATTGTTGTTGCTTGGATGTTTCAATCAACTTCAAATATGATTTAAAGTCGAGACAAATCCGGGGTTTTGCATGAATTGGCATTTGTGTGGTTAATAACCAATAGGTCAGATATCATTTGGAAAATTGAAGAACAATGAGACGTGAGGCAAAGTGATATAATATTGCTACTTTGCATTTAGGTGTGAAACCTTATGCTTGCACCATGTGTGACAAGAGGTTTTTCCAACGCTACCACCTGGCGAGACACAGCCTCACTCATATGGGTATGCGTCCGCCCACCTTACCCTTGTCACTGAGATCTAACTGTACCTGCAATATGTTAGTCCTCGAGTCATTTACTTTCCAGAGGTTAACAGCATTCAAGTTTCCTTTTACCTCAAGTCCTAGCAACACATCTGGAGATCATAAAAAACACAAATGCAGGACTGCACCATCATCAGCTCATGTGTTGTGTGTAGTTTGTGGCTATGGAAATTGGGTTCATACATTGGGATTGATTTTATAATTCATTTAAAAAAAAACAGTTACATCAAGTTTATGTAGTGGTTAACAACCCATCAATTTCTGATGATCACATAGCTAATCCATATGTTGCCTATTGATGGATTGTGAACGCAAACAATACTAAGAAAGTAATACCTTACAATGCTCTGCGTTTAGGTGTGAAACCTTACGCTTGTACCATGTGTGACATGAGGTTTGTTCAGCGTTACCACCTGGCCAGACACAGCCTCACTCATACTGGTATGCGTCAGTGCATATGTTCCCCTGTCAATTTTTGTAGTTTGTCACAACATATGTCTTAATAGTGTTTATACAAGTATTTTTTTTCTTTAAAGACAGAATTCTGCAAATTATTGTAGGTGATTTTCCAAATTTAATGTATCTCTTGCTGTTGGTCATGCTGCCTATTAATATTAAACATAATATAAAGTGACAGTGTGACATATATATCAAAAACTGCACTGTTTACAGCACAGGTGTCAAACTCAGGCCAGGGGGCCAAATTTGGAACGCAGTATAATTATATCCGTCCCATGAGATAAAATCAAATGTGTACTACATTTGACTCACCAGTATGTAGACCTTATTTACTGTCAGAATTTGTTATATCGATAATGTTTGCTTTTTATTATAGCACATACATTTTGTTTTGTATAGAAAGATTTAATGCTGATGTGTGCTCTCTGACGTGCTCTCTCTCTCTATCTCTATCTCTATCTATCTATCTCTATCTCTCTCTCCATCTATCTCTCTCTCTATCTATCTATCTATATATCTATCTCTATATCTATCTATATATGTCTATATATATATATATATATATACAGTATATAGAGTTTGGACACTTTTAAATTCGGGCCCTCGATGAAATTGAGTTTGACACCTCTGGTTTACAGTGTCTCCATATAGACATGGAGATTAAGCTGATATATTGGTTAATTGACTTTGATAAGCTAATACAGTGAGGTAGAGGCTGGAAACTTTAAAAAAAGTTCCTTTTGACTGATCATTCTTAAACAGCTCTTTACTAGTTTATTATGGATATATATTATATTTCTCACCACCTCTACTGTAGGCATTGGCTGTTAAGCCAATACATGCATTGCATAACAGAAAACTAGGACATGTAACAAAGACACAACAATTGCATGAGTTAGCAGAAGATCAGTAGGACAGTACTGTATGGTGTACAGTAGAATGGTACAGGAGCTGTAGTAATACATTGCTCCTCTGCATTTAGGTGTGAAACCTTATGCTTGCACCATGTGTGACAAGAGGTTTTTCCAACGCTACCACCTGGCGAGACACAGCCTCACTCATATGGGTATGCGTCCGCCCACCCTACCCACGTCACTGAGATCAGATTGTATTTGCATTATGTTAGACACAGAGTCACTTGTTTGAGGCAGTTTCTGTGTACTAAAAGCGCACACATTTCTTTGGTAGGTCAAATATTAGTATAATATATGTATATAGAAATGAATTAGACACATCTCTGTGACATCAGTTCATCTGATGTGTAAAGTTCTTGATTACAGTCATTTAGAAATAACTATTTCAGTTAAAATCTGACAGATCTTTGGTTAGCAACCCATCAATTGTACACAAGTGTTTAAGGCACACGTATTATCGATGGATTGTACAGAAAAGGGGAAAAAAAAGTTTCTGTAATATTAATATATCAATGCTCTGCGTTTAGGTGTGAAACCTTATGCTTGTACCATGTGTGACATGAGGTTTGTTCAGCGTTACCACCTGGCCAGACACAGCCTCACTCATACGGGTATGGGTCCGTGCACCTGCCCTTCTCACAATGTACAAATCAACACTTAGTGTAGACTGTTTTCATATTGCAACTAATGTTGGGTCCTGAAAAAGCATCCTCACAAACAGCCCGCACATTGCAATTAGTTGTAGTGAGAAGGTACTGTACTGTCCTTAATGTGTTGATGAAAAGACTCAGGTTTACAGTTATTTTTGCGCTGTCTTACCATGTTTTAGTTGAATTCACATTAATTCACAACAATTGTTGCATCCATATGGAGTAACAGAACACGTGAAAATACAGTGGTTGAGGCCGACTCGTTATGTTTGAAGTACAGATGATGAATTTCGGCAACTGTGGCACAAATGTCTTTTTTTCTTTGCTTTCGCCATACTCAGCTAGAGAAGCGTGGGTTGAAAAATTGTCACATCCTGCAAACATTCATTTAATAACTTATCTTTTCTAAACTATGATTTTACCAAATGAGACTAGGGAGTCCAAAACAACATAATGGCATCAGACTTTTACTAGTTAGGAACAGGTATGTACAGGTACTTGGTGTTGGATAGTTTCAGCGTCTTGGATTATTGGCCAATTTTTTTTTTTTCCTCTCACCACATGTCCAACTGATTGTGTTTTAGTCCTAGAACTAGATAATCTTAAATCCATAGAATGTTGAGGTAAATGAATCAAAGCCATTATAGAGTTGCATGTCTGAACATTTTAACATGTTTTTAGGAGAAAACAAATGCACATTGAATACAGATTAAAAGCCATAAACTTGTATGTACTGCACATGTGGGTGGTAGGGCTAATATATTGCTCTGTGTGTGTAGGGGTGAAGCCGTATGCTTGTTCCATGTGTGACATGAGGTTTATTCAGCGTAACCACCTGGAGAGACACAGCCTCACTCATACGGGTATGCGATCCTTCACCGCACCCCCGTTCGCTGAGAGGCTCGACCGATCACAGCACATTGGGTCACATCAAACTCGAGCTTGAGTCGTCAAGTTTGTCAATTTGATGGGATGTTCAACCAGCCTCAAATTAATCCGCCCCAGGTTCTGGGGATTGGCTCCTTGTCGCATAGATCTGGACTACAAAACCAAAATAATTCCACTCTGATCTACACATAATGAGTTGATGACGAGGCCTTTTAGCACCTTTTTATTTTCTTTTTCTTTTTACTATCATTTGTTGAAATGACAGCCTGTCGTTTTCCAACACCTTTTGAGTGTTGGAAATGTATTCTTAAATGTAAGATAAGCTAATGTCTAATTTTTTTTTCTTTAACAAGCCATTTGTTGTTACCAAACACTAAAATTGATGCATTGACTGTATTTGTGTGCTCTTGTAGGAGAGAAGCCATTTGCATGTGACGTATGTGATATGAGGTTTATCCAGCGCTACCATCTGGAGAGACACAAGCGTGTCCATAGTGGGGAGAAGCCTTACCAGTGTGAACGCTGCCAGCAGGTGGGTGAGAGTAGACGAGGCAAAATGTTATACACTCAGCATCAAGTGTTCTCCAAGAGCAGGGGTGCACGATAGGTAGAATTAAAACTAGAGATGTCATTTTATTTCAAGATACAAATCACTTGGTTAAAATGTGAATTATATAGTTATTGAGTCAGACAGTATAACATATATTTAACATAATTTAGAGAATAAGATATCCAGTTTAAATAGGGTTAATATTTTTAGTTTTCAATCTTGGTAGATCACTTCAGCCTGGTCATTTGAAAAGTAGTTCACAAGACAAAAAAGCGTGGGCACCCCTGGCCTAGAGTTTTAATTAGTAAAAACCTCAGTATTAAATGCTCAGTAAAAATAAATAAAAACATGCTCGAGCTGCAGCGGGGTTGAATGTTTTCCATAACAAAATATTTTTAGTATTAATACCTACATATTACTGTTTATAGTGTTTTTTTTTTTTTATAATTTCATGACCATAAGGCACACTGTCTGTGACAGTCTACTTTCAGTCTTTTGTCAAAAATAAATCAACTTGGTTACAAAGTGCATGTGCAACCCACATAAAATAGTCAGATAAGTTGTACTTTATTCAGGTTAGTCAGAAGAATTCTCAACACCATTACGTTATAACACATTAAATACAAATCATTGCACTCACTTTAGTTTACTGTTCAACAAACCAGTCAAGTCAATATCAGCACCAGTTTATTTTCTGTTACTTAGCTGTTCAGTGATTATTCTTGTTTTCCATCAATTCTGGGCAAAACTTCAGAATGATGTTTTAGCGCAGGGATCTATGACCCATTTACATATAATATCGTAACAACCTGTTGAGACCAATTCAAGACCATTGAACCAGTGAATCCACACATAAGGCACACGACCATAGAAGGCAGGGGTCTTAAACTTGCAGCCCGCGAAACCATATTTTGCGGCCCCCCACACTGCTGTGAAAGTTTCATTTATAATAATATTCTTTAGATTTGTTCGCCACATTTTATGGTAAATCCAATAGTTCTCAAAACCCCGATCCATAGTCTCCTTCTGGCTCAGTGTTGTATTACACAGAATCAGTGGGAAAACTATTTTTTTTCTTAATTTTTTTTCTATTGTATTCAATGCTGAAAGCTGACACACCCTTTGGTGAAATGATAGTGTGGGTGGTGGCCCTCAACTTATTTGAGTTTGAGACCGCTGATATAAGCCACTGTTGATTTATTGAGAAATTCTATGATTTGAAGTGCACCTTATGGTCTGGAAATATGAGTTAAAATATGTAGGAAATAATTGTGCTTTTACTTTAGCATTGACTTTACCTACTCTGTCCCAAAGAACTTTTCTCGGACAGACCGACTGCTGCGGCATCGGCGGTTGTGTCAGGGTCGCAATGTCCCCAAAGTAGAGAACCAGCCTTGCTGCGAACCACGTCCATATCCTCAAGAAGCTCCACCTGCACCCCCAACCTGGAGCCCTCTGCACCCACCGTCAGGTCGGCTGGCAGTCTGACATTCCTCCTTCCTCACATCCACGACAGCGTTAGAGAAGGGACGAGCCACAGGGTTTCTTCATCCTCACAGCTTTGTGCAAAGTGGAGACTCGCTTTAGCACAGGCTGATCTTGCAGCTCCAGTCTAAGAATTAACTCATGACAGAGGGACTTTTGTTTTTGTTTTATAGTAGTTTTTTTTTTTTTTTTTTTTTTTTTTTTTTTTAAGGCAAGACTTTTTGTGATGAAGAGTGATTCTGTTTTGTACTTATTCAACTTAGGTTTTTTTTGTCAAAAAACTTTAAAAAAAAAACATTTTTATTGTTTAAATATATATGTCATAATTTAGTGGTACTGAGGCAGACCATTGGGTGTCGTTGAGCCCATTATACAAACAGACAAATCCCAGAGCTTCTTTCTAAGATGTCCTTTTGCAGCCCATGATGATGCCAAAAGGATTGGCACTTAGGTCAAATGAAACAAACAGAACTTACAAGTGACAGAAGGAAACGTGTGCTTTGGAAATCCAAGTGGACCAGATTTTCACTTTCTGTTACAGTCGAGACAGTGTGTCACTTCACTGAATGCCTGGTCTACATGAGACTCCCAACAGCAATTTCCTCGATCTTGTCGCATGAAGTGCAGTTTTCTTGATTAGTTTGTGTAGATAATTAAAACAAAGTGTTTATTGTTTTACTGTGGGACTGCACAAAGTGAGCTTAAAAAAAGATACCATTACTAAATACTGTTGAGAAAAGTCTGTTTCGTTGTATCATTAAGATGGAGCTTCACGACTGTAAACCTTGAATTGTAGAGGTGGCAGAGAGAGGGAGAGAAAGCGATTTGCAGTGGAAGTGTCAAATCGCTGGTGCTGGTTGTGCTTTTGTGTCGTACATGACATGGTTATGACTCAGGAAAGGCACAGGTAGGAGGGAAGTCTTAGGTGAGTCCTTGTCTTGAGTTATTCTATAAATAAGGCTGTATATATTTTTAAGTATATACAGATGTGTTCAGTACTCCACGCTCAGTCCATAGATCCTGCTCTCAAATAGCCACTTGTCCAATTCTGATGTTTGTACAGTTCCTCACATTGTGAGACCAGTGAGAATTTACAAAAATCATGTGGCCTTAGTGTTTTTTTTTTTATTTCCTTTCTTTTATTCTTACTCATGTGAGTCATGTATTTGCTTAGACGATACAGCCGTTCATCCCGGATTGTGCTGTTTTTATTTCGGTTTTATTTTCTTCTGTTAAAGCTGTTGTGGTTGCAAATTTTACTTTTGTGACAGCTCCAAGTGTCGCTCAAACCTGACTGTGCTCTCTCTCTCATCCAGAGAATATTAAATATTCAATATTTTAGGTGATGTAACGCAGTATCTAATCCTAAAAAGAACCCTGGAGCGGTGGACAGTGTATGTGAGCAGTGGTTTGTGCTACAATTTTCTCCTGCGACGCTTTGGCTGCAGCAGAGTCAACACGGAGCCTGACTCCGCTCCACACTAACTGTTGCCTTTTTATCCAAATACGTTGTGGTTGGTGTGTAATAATGGATGTCCGTCATGTCATTGGGTTTAGCCTTAAGTGCAGGTAAACACAAATAATCTTTGTAGTACTAAATGATATTGTAACAAACCATTTCTTTTTAACTGATGACGAACTTTGTTACTACTTTGTGGTTTTTGTCTTTTTTTTTCCTCGACGCACAGAGGGCAGACATACGGTTATTCTGAGCAACTGTGCTGCCTGCTTTGAAATTTCTCAAACTTGATCCTTTGTGTTGCGATGGTGCTGGACTGGATGCAGACAACAGTCCAGAAAGTGCAGAATGAGAGTGAATATGTATTTTCGATTTAGACGTGGCCCTAATTTTAAATTTTGTCTTTGATTTGAGGGATAAAACAATGTAACAATAGGTTTCTGTCAAACCATCTTTTTTTTTTTTTTCAAACTACCTTTTGTTAAAGTAATGATTATTAGTGCATACATAGTTTTCTGTTCTTTAAGCCAGTTAAGAAAAAAACTCCAAAGAGGCCAAGTTTGAGAAATGCATCAGGTTGCTCTGTAGTCACTGTTCCAAGTGGAAGTTTCTGGCATGAGCAGGTAGTTATACGTGGCTAAAGGGCAATACAGTATATAGTGACGTCACATGTTAATACTTTTTTTTCATTTATTGTTTTTAGTATAATCAAACTTATTGTTTTTAATGCAATAGAATCATTGAGTCTGAGAAGATCATTTGTTTATAAGATTGAAATTTGATCAAAGAATTTATTTGTCTGAAATTTGTCATTACATTTTTTATGATTGTTTCAAGGACCTTTTTTATTCTGATATTTTAAACACTGGAGTGAAAGGAAGAAAAAAAAGAAAAAAAAAAGTTGTTGTTTTTTTTTCTTTCAGACTGTACTAGATTTTAGGTTGTAGACAAAGCCTATTTCCTCAACATGATGCAGAAAGTGGACAGAACATTTGGATCAGTACGTTTGAGAGCCCAGTTTAATCAGAAATTTGAACATTAGATGCAAAAAATGTGTTTATTTTCTTTTTCTTTCTTTTTTTCTTATACAAAGTTCCGGGTATTTGTAGTAAATTATATTGATGATGGTATTAGAAGAACAACAGCATTACAGTAGCTATCACAGATTAGTTGTTTTCTTTATTAGTCTTGCATGCAGAGTTACGGTCCTCAGTTAAGATAGGATCTTGATATTGATTATTTTGTGTAGGAAAATGAGTGCATAAGAATAACTTTCTAAAAAAAAAAGTTACATTATTAATTGTAAAACGGGCTAACTAATATGTACCCATGTGATCCAACTAGTTTCAACTGTATGAAAATCAGAGGAGAGGCTTCTTATTATACTGAAATAAAAGACTTTGTAAAGTACCCGTTTGTGTTTGTGGAGTATTTTTTTTCCTTAGGACTTTGGGACAGATGGGAAGTTCCATTGGGTGGATTGTCAATGAAAGTATGGATGGTAACAGGAACAGGTTCCTTAACCATTAGGTCACCAACGGCCCCTTATTATTATTGTTTCAATTATATCAACATTTCACAAATTTGAGAGCCATTCAAATAAAAGGGTTTAAAGCCAGTACATTTTAACCACCCAGGTTTGTTAATTTCTTAAGTGCAAACGTTTCAGCCTTTACAATATTAATGATTCCTCTACGAATACACTTCTTTAAAGTGGCTCATAAATATTTTTCTAAACATGAACATGAACCTGGTCGTCGGCCGTCATATTTAAAAACAACAACCAAACCTGGCAACCTCAATTCCCTGCTGTCATTCTCTCTTCTTCGACGCCATATTTACTAGTAGCGATACATAAATCGTTGTCAAATCTGCCCCCCCGCGAACTCAATGTTTACTTATAGAAATATCTGCACATTCCTTTTTTCTGTTTCTCCCCATTGTTTAAAATATACACACCAGGGAATTGGGTGTACTGAACACTCGAAATTAACCAACAATAACAATTAAACATTGTTTTTCTCGCCCTCCTTCGTTGACAGCTGGAACTGCCCCCAACTCCCCCGGCTCCGAAAAGGATGAAGCGGGAGATATTTTACGACGAATTCCGTCACACGACTCTAGAGTAGAGCACTGAATATGTTTTCGTTCAAAGATTTAGTCAAACATCGACTTTATACCAGAATGTAATCGGGAGTAATAACAGCTAATATTCAGCAGAGGGCAGCAGTCGCTTGGAATGCAAATGTAAAAAAGTAGAAGAAGAGCATTCACGTATGTCAACAAAACCAATCCCAAAAATCCGTAAAGGAACCGCAAACGTTAATACACTCCAACATTCTCATAAAGCGCCTGTTTTTGAACAAACGACAGAAAATTGACCGTTTGGCAGGTGGTCGGAGATGTTTAATGGCGTCGAGGATCAGGACTGTGCTGCTGGGGATAAGGAAGAGACTCGGTGTGTGAGACCAACTCAACCGGCTTTAAAGCTGACGCCAGAGCCGAGTATGACGGCGGTGAGCCCGTCCTCCAGGTTCTTGCAGGTGGAACTGGAACTGAACGCTCACCTGCGCTGCCTTACCTTCAGTGAACCGGTACAGTACATCTACAACCCACTGGAGTACGCCTGGAAGACTCACTGCTGCTACGTGGAGAAGTACTGTCATGGCGGACAAAGGATCCTGTTCTTGGGTATGAACCCTGGTCCGTTTGGCATGGCTCAGACAGGGGTGAGGAAACCACTTAAAATTATTTCTAATTTTTTTTAATTATTTTATTTTTGCGCGAAAGTTTCGTAAATAGCTTAATAATTACGTATTTACGATTGTCTTAACACTATTTTGGAAGTTACTCAGAATCCCACAGGGAGGCAATGGTCTTTAGACACAATCTTAAACAGACATGGGCAAATACTAAGTCTATAGACTATATACTACAGACTCCCAGGCCACAAGGTATTAAAGGTATTAAAATTTGACACAGGGGACATAGAATATTTGTGTGAACTAAGATCAATAATGTGTAAAAGCCATGCATAAAGTATCAAATGCTTTTAGTATTTTCTGTACTATCTACTGTGGAAATGTAGGCATTGTGGAAAAAAGGAGAATTACCTGTCCTCCTTTTATCCATTATCAGATTTCAGGGGCAGCAGTCCCCATGACTGCCACCCAAATCACACTGCACCATACTGTGAGCTTTTCTGCGGGTGGTGAGCTCATGGTGCTATGCTCATTGCACCTCAGCTGAAAGATTACAACATGAAGCCTTAGGGAACCAAATCCGCCTCCGTAACCGTAACCTCGTGACCGTAACCTTGTAACCACTAAGCCCTCACTGCCGCCCTAAAATACAATTTTATATATATATATATATTATAAATCTTATGTGTTTATTATCATTATATTGTTACGCTTTTCACAAATTTAGAGTGCGGCATTACAAAGCTAAATAGGCCGCATCTGGCCTCCAGCTTTTAATAGGCCCATGTCTAGACTTGAATGACATATTATGTTTATCAACCATGTCAAATGTTTTTTCATCATTTATTATTCACCAAAATACATTCATATTATAAATACTTATTATGGCTAAAACATAAACCAACCTGAATGTAAATTTAGCAAATGCAAACTTTGTGAATCTCTTGTGGCCATGGCCTCAAAAAGAGCCTGTAACAAGGCTATGTTTGGGGGCTTTCTTTACCAGTAGGTTACCACTACCAGGAAAAGGGAGATTGATAATGATAATATAAATTAATAGTATAATATGGACAAGTTTGATGGGCCAGCCTAAAGTTTCAAACGGGACACATCTGGCCCTCAAGCCATTGTTTGCTCTGGTCTCACCGAAAATTATCTTTTATCTGCTGGTACACAGGTCCCCTTTGGTGAAGTGAAGTCAGTAGTTGATTGGCTGAAGATAACCGGGGAAGTTGGTCATCCACCAGACGAGCATCCGAAGCGGCGCATCACAGGACTGGCCTGCACTCAGAGCGAAGTGAGCGGTGCACGATTTTGGGGTTTCTTCAAAAAGCTTTGTGGTGAACCTACGATGTTCTTCCGCCACTGCTTTGTGCACAATCTTTGTCCACTGATTTTTATGAGCGCCAGCGGCAAAAATCTGACCCCTCCTGAACTGCCTGCAGCCGAGCGCGACGCCCTGCTGGCTCTGTGTGACATTGCGCTTTGCCAGGCGGTTGAGGCACTCGGCGTATCCATGGTGATCGGAGTTGGAAGAGTGGCTGAGCAGCGGGCACGGAAAGCTCTCTCAGCTGCAGGTGTGAGTGTGAAAGTAGAAGGCATCATGCACCCATCACCCCGCAACCCGATGGCCAATAAAGGCTGGGAGGGGGTGGCCAGTGCCAAACTGACAGAACTGGGTGTCCTGCCACTACTGAGCGGCACCAAACTGGATTAGAACCACTGTTTTAATGCTCCACTGGTCTAGAAAGGCCGCTAACATATCTACATCTTTGACTTCAGGACCTGTTTTATTTAAAATTATGGGATGGGGCAAGAGTATAAGCTTATAAATCTGTTTTCTGATGTACATTACAATGGGATGTATGTGTTTCTGTTATGTATATTTGTCTTTATATTAATGACAACAACTGACACGCCTTCCAGGCCTCATCGTACTGTCCATGATACCTATACCATAATTTGAGAACAAAATTATGGTATATAGTTGTAGAATACTAAGGTTTTAGTTAGTGTTTTTTTATTATTTCTCATAAAATATTACCTCAGTGATATTAAGTAAATTAGTTTTGTGATCCTTTATAGTCGTTTTATGTTTTTGAGAAATATCTAATGTTTCCATGTATTTTTCGTTTTTTTTTTTAAACATGAGTACTTAGAAGTCTGGGATGTCCTCAAGATCAGGTGTTTGTTCCCATATGAGTAAGCTGCTCCTCTGTTAGTCAATTCACAGTCCAAAAACAATGTCTAATGTGTAATGTTCTACGTACTATTCATTATGTAAGCTTCTGTTGTAACAAAGTTTTCTGCACTTTCACTGGTGCCTTCAGGGACTACTTCATAACTTTACTATTAACCCCTTAGTGATTACCTGTGAAGTGCCATATTATACCACCAGAGGGTACGGGTAACAGCTTTTTTTTGCCTTCATTTGATGCTGATTTTTTTATTGTTTGTTCCAAACAATTTTTTTATTTTAACAACCTGACATAAGGTTTATTTATCTTAAAATAAAGGTAAATCAAAGTTATTGTCATTTAAAAGTTAATTGTGTCACAAAAAGTTTCCCTTTATTTTCAACATGTTAAATGCAACTTTTTAGGGTGTAATGAAGCCAATAAAATGAAAAAAAAAGCACTTCCTAGAGCAGGGCTGTCCAGAATTAAAATAAGGACATAGTCTCAGGACAAACTTTTGTTGAAAAATTAATGGCACCTAAAATCTGTCCCATAACAGATTAATGAATGAATCAACCAAATTTTATTTATATAGCCCACATCTACAAATCAGATTTGTCACATAGAGCTTTACAGTACAACCGCTGAGGGTAAGGAAAAACTACAGAGGGGATAAAAAAACCTTTTAAGAGGGAAAAGAAAACCGGTAGAAACGTTAGGGAGAACCACAGGAGAGGGATCCACTCCCTGGACGGACAGACAGTGCAATGGATGTTACCAGAGCATAATTATACAATAAAATAAAACAAGTACAAAAGTACAATCACAATGAACAATTTGACATGTATACATATATCAGAGAAACAGAAATATAAACTGTAGTCTTAAAACAGATTTTATAAGAAGATATGTTTCTGCAAAATATATAATTTTTTGTGATTATGTTGTTATTTTTATTTTTAGAACTCTGTTAATCCTTCTGGAGTATCCCTCGGGAAATTATGCCTCTGCATTTAACCCATCACCGTTATCTGTAGGGGGCGCCCAGGTGGCAGTGTAGTGGGACCATGCTCAGGGCACCTGAGCAGTCACTTGGGAGTAGCGGGATTCGAACTGGGAGGACCAAAGTCCGCTTCCTTAACCACTAGGACACTAACTGCCCCATTATACGCCTGTCTTTTCTTTGCAATGTCCTTTATTTTCCTTTGCAGATCGTAGAGAAGGCTAAAAACATTTTTCACCACAGGGCCGCATCAGCTAAGAATGTTCAATAGAAAAACAAAAAAGTTTTATTAAAGGTTCCCCCCAGATTTTGTGTAACACAACACTGTAGATGAGAACAAATCTCAAACTCAAATCAGTTTCCCATAGATTCTGTGTAAAACAACACGGAACCAGAAGGACAGAAGGAAATCATGGTTTTGAGAACTATAGGACTTACCATAAAATGTGAAAAGCAAATCTATAAAATATTATTATAAATTAAACTTCCACATCAAGGTGGGGGCTGCAAAATATTATTCCGTGGGCCGCAAATGGCCCAAAGGCCACAAGTTTGAGACCCCTGTCCCGGAGTCACACAAGGTATAAAAATTAAACCAAATGCCAGCATATGTATTGGATCAAAAAACCTGTAGAGCAGGTGTGGGCAAATCTTTTGGCATTTCGGGACACAATTCGTCCTAAAATTGGACCCAGGGCCCAGGTGAAGATAAATTAAATATAAAATGAATGCATTAAAGCTAAAAGGATAAAATGCTATTGGACCTCACTATGCCACCAAGAGGGAAATTGTGGTTATTGTAGGGAGAAATATAATCACAATACCATTGGACAAGTGGGCTGGACAATAAAGCTGAATGGTCCACGTCCGGCCCACAGGCCATAGTTTGCATGCTGTAATGCCACCTGTAGTGATTCAGAAGAGATGGAATAAAATGATGCATTTACAATGTAATACATTTTGGTTGTGGTTTCAAAGGTTTTCCATTCAAATTTGACAAAATAAGGTAACTTAAATAATTTTTTTAAAATCTGGGTCAAGGAAAACGTTTTATCATCGCTTTGAAGCTAAAGTTATTAACTTTTCACCAACATAATTATGCAGTTTGCCATTTACAGTTGATCCCCATAGGGTTGTCGCAACAGATTTATTTTAAAGTTGATTTCAGAGGAATGTTTACATCTTTGTAGGGATCGTCTTCTCCTCTTAAAACTGCACTGACAGCTGCAGGTGCAGTTGAGACAGTTGAAGATCTCAGACACTCAACTCCAAGATGAGTGGTGCAATGATGAAATGTACCCCCCTCAGCCTCCCCTCCGCCTCCTTCCTGAGCTACTGAGCATCGCTGTGACATCACTGTTGACCCACAAGGTTCAGAAGACATTGTGAAACTCTTGCACCAGACTGCATTCTCCTGTCACTGAGGCTTAGAGTGAACCGTCCTTCATGAGTCAACAGAACAGACATCGCCATCATCACGCTGCATAACAAGGTAAAAACAAAGCCTGGACACTTTCATACTTTCTTAAAAAAAAACAGAAATGACCACATAGATATAGAATTGTTCTTTTTTTTATTTCCTTTTTTATTCTTTTTTTTTGAACGCCTGTGTCAATTTAGTTGGAAGTTCAGGCATCAACAAAATTTTGTATATTAGGATAAACGAAATAGAATTTATTTATATGCCAGAGTACAGTGAGATTATGGAAATTATATTATATGGTGACATTTTTGTATCTATATTGTGTAGCAACATGAATTGTTCATAATTTAGGTTTGATGAAAGTAAATCATTGAATAAGAGTGTGTGTAACTTAGTCATAAAACTGTATTTTACACTGATGACCCCGTTTCTCGGTCAGTGTCTGAGCTTGTTGTTTATAAACCTACTGCTGGGCTATAGGGGGTTTTGGGGTCACGGCCAGGCTGCATACCTTAACTGTCTCTGCTATCACCTTTCGTCAGCTGACCTGCTGCTGCTCCTCAGACTGTTTTCACACAGTGTTTTCCTGAGACCATGGATAAACAGTCCACTGTGGTGTTTCAAAATGTGGGGCAGGTTTATTTCCCCCAAACCAAAGTGGAGTGCCATTACACCCTGATCTCCGACCACAAGTGGAGCAGCAGTGACTGGATTGGGATTTTCGAGGTGTAACATCGATCTAGTTTCCTCATTCCTGTCACGATGCACCCTGGTGTCAACTGCTGCTGCTGCTAAGACTGTTTGTTTTCTGTCCTGTCGCAGACGGGCTGGTCTTCAGTGAAACAGTACTACACATACACCTGGGCTCTTGTTCCTGAAGGCCACGCTGATGGAGTCGCAGTCAACTGCTGCGCTCTCTTCCCAGGTACAGCGCAGTGCTGCTCTGTCACATCTGTCACAATCTGCTGCGATAACTGTAGCAGTTCACATACTTCAGCTGGTAAATGTCTGAGGTTTAAGGAGTAAGTTTGTTAGTTACTCACTATAACCCATCCCATTGTCAGAGGTTTTATCTCATAGACATTTCTGCCAGGGATGATGATCTATAAAGAACTTTTACCGTCTTAGATCACACTCACTGTGCCAAGTGCCAGATGCTTAAAAATGCTAAAATATCATATAAAATGTCTTTAAATGTATCCAGGTGGTGAGAAACGAACACAATGAGAATATATTTTTCTACTAAATATTATAATTTACAAAATTAGAATGTTATGGAAAAACTGTTTCATTCTGTTTCATTCTGCATTGTGCAACATACTGTTGCACAATGCAAGAAATGTAAAACATAAAAAGTATTTAAGAAATTACAATTCTTTTTTTATGAAATATCTGTTTAACCTGAACATGAAAATAAAGGTTTTACAAAAATGTTATTACAAAAAAAATACAAATTTCCAAAAAAGCTTTAAGCTGTTAAGAAAGAAATAGCAAACAATAAAAAAAATTATAAATTCAAAAGTTTTTTTATCAGAATTTTTTTAACATTTAATCAACAAAACACACTTAGGATTTGGCAAAAAATTTGCCCCAGTTTTTTTTTTTATGTTCCCAAAGGTTTTCATATTGTCATTGACACATCATCAGAGGGGTTAAAGTAACCTCTCGCGACAGTCTCCCGTTCCCTAGGTTGGGTGAATAACCCAACACTTGGTGAATTCTGCTTCACAATGATGGAACTACATTTGAACAAAATAAAAAAAAAAAAAAAATATATATATATATATATATATATATATATATATATATACCGACTTTTGTGTGTTACACTACATATTCAGTAAGCAAATAAAACAATGTTCAGCTGTGTAATTGAATGGTCTCTTGATTACTAACATACATATTTCCACTGATGCCTGTGTGCAGCGTATTACCTGCCCCGTCCCAGTGTGGTGCAGTACCAGTTTGTGTACGTGGACAAGACAGGACAGGTGTGCGCCTGCAGCCAACCTTTCACCTTTTGTGATCCTAAGCCACTAGAGGAGCTGGAGACCCTGAAAGAAGAGCGAGAGGAGGAGGACGGAGAGGAAGAGCTGCTCCTGGTGGTTCCCAGAGCTCAACTGCTGCAGGTGAGGAAGTTTGGACAAACCTTGAAATGGTTCATGGTCCATTTTGTCAGACACGATTTTGATGGTATATAAAACACTGTATCATGATTTTTGGTGACCCACCTTAATGTGCATAGAAGATTTATTAACCATTTGTTAACCATTTGTAAACTATTGCCTCAGCTTGTACATTTTCTTTATTGTGAACAGAGTCGTCTAGAAGAGAGCTCAAAAAAACAGGCTGATTTACAGCAGGCTCTAAATGCAGCTGTGCAGGAGGCAAAGAAGGAGAAGGTGAAAATCCAAATGTTGAAGACAGAGTGGAAGAGAGAAAGAGAGCAGATGAAGGAGGAGATACTGGAGCTCAGAGATAAGTTGAGACAGAAGAGTGAGCAGGCGGAGGAGACAGAGGGAAAACTCAAGGTTGTGATTTTGTTATCTTCTCCCTGAGTATTTCTCTTTTAGATTTTTTTTTTAAGTTTAGATGTTTTTTCTAAAAGGGTGTGCAATTGAGTGAAGAAAGTCTGACCTGTCAGCTGAGTGGACTTAAGGCTCAGACGGCCGACAGTGAGCACAGAATCAAGGATCTGGAGGGAGATGTCAGAGTCTTGACTGAAGAGAAGGACAGAGGCACCATGGAGCTGGAGAGGTAGGTGGCTAACACCAGCACTGACTCAAAAATGTCTGTTCTTTTGGGTTTAAGCTGATTTTTTATTCTACTGTTCCCGCTGCTCACAGACTGAAGGACAGACTGAAGAAAATGTCAACACAGATGAAACACAGTGAAGAAAAAAGAAAATCACTGCAGGTACAGGTTGAGTTAAAGAAAAGTATGCAGCAATCCTGAGTTATTCTCAACAATCGTCAACTGCATTCATTTCCACCAGGTGGTGCTGTTAACTCAAGAGAACTTCGTGTTTCACATTTATTATAAGAAACACTGTAAAACACCTCAATTAAATATCTAAGAAAGGAAATAAAAAATATTGAAAATGTTTTGAAAATATCAATATTCTTTTTGGACATCTGGTGTCAGTGGTGGCCTAGTGGTTCAGGAAGCAGACTTGGGTCTGCAAGGCTTCAGGTTTGAATCCACCAGCTGCCAGTTTGACACTGAGATGCTCTGATCGTGGCACCATCCCGAATGATTAAACTTCCAGTGGGCTCAGTACCCACAGAGAGGCAGAGGCAGTATGGTGCAGTATGATTTGGGTGGCTGTTGTGGAGACTTGGATCCTCAAGGCTCGGTTGCAGGTGAATGTATGAATGAATGGATTTGGAACCTTTTGTTTTACAGTTAATGTCTATGAGTACTATATTTCCTGGTTAGTTAATTTTCCATTCAATTCCATCCCATCATTAATAAAACTGCTAATATCACTACTATTTACCTTTTCCTGTCAAAATCCTGTTCTATCTCCTGCAGGTGGAGAATGAAGCTGGTCTGGTGGAGGTGCGAGGCCTGCAGGAGAAGCTGGATATGAGTGAACATGTCAGTGAGTGCCTGCGTCGAGAGCTGAGGGAGCTGGCCACCCGAAAGGCCCAGATCCACACTGAGCTGCACCAGGCCCGCATGCATGTAGCCCAGCTGACCCTGCAGCTATCGGAGGAGAACCTGGTCCTCAGGGAGGAGCGAGCCAGTTGGGCCCTGGAGAGAGAGGCTCACAAACAGGCAGCAGAAGTCAGAATACAGAGACTGGTTTTGCACATATAGGCTGGACTGTGGAACTACTGTTAAAGGGTGTTTTTCTTGTGTTTATGATATCAGACCGCCAATGCTAAGATGCAAGAACTGAGCAGCGAGGTGCAGAGGAAGGAGGAGTGGCTCCAGGAGGAGAGAACGGAGAGGGAGAAACTGGAGGTAGAGCTGAGCAGAAACAGAGAACAAAACAGAGTAAGTAAATGACAGAAAAGTTTAACATTACTGTTATACTGTTATATTATTTAGTCTTATTCAACAACTCATATCAGGATTTAAATAACAATAAACAGTGAATAGTGTTTTCCTTAAAATATTATGTCAGAAAGCAGAACACACCCCAGCACAACATACTGTATTTTTTAATAATTTGTAGAAAATGACATGTTCTTGTGACTCACTGCTGTCCCCTGCAGGTGCTGCTTAATGACGCCCACAGAGAACTGCAAAAACTGAGAGACATCCTGAGAAAAGTCCAAACAGAGAGAGAGCAGCAGTATCAGACACATGCAAGTGTCAGTTTTACACGATAAACATAAAACAATATAAAACAACACAACACAACACCTGAAAATGACCAATATTAAAGCTCTAACACAGATTGAAATCTAATCTAATTTAATAAGATCCAACCTTAACATAATCCAATTTTTTTCCAATAATTTTGTCAATCTTTTTTTTTTTTTTTCATTTTTAGAAATATATTTCTAGGGGTCATTTTTGTTCTCATCTTCCAAACGACGATACATCAACCTTACCACTAGATGTCACTACAATCATGAACTTTACTTTGCTCCAGTGCCTACAGTATACTGTATCTTGGTTGCAGGGGCGTAGCCAGACCCCTTAAAATGGGTGGGCCCTGAAAAAATTAGGGTGGGCCAACCCCAAAGTATTATAGCCAAGTTTGATCAGCACTCTCATTGGATTGGGTGGGCCAGGCCCACCCTGGCCCACCTGTGGCTACGCCTATGCTTAGTTGTATAAAATAAATACAAACCACGTGGAGCAGACACACATATTTGTTGTATTCTATGGTTTTGTCTCAGTCCTTGTATTTCTTGACATGTGGCTTTGATGTGTCCAACTGACAGGACCTTCAGAGCTACATCCAGCAGCTACAGCAGAGACTGGGGACTGAGACCGAAATGACAGCAGACAGAGAAGCGTCGCCAATGCTACTAGGTGAGTCTTACAAAAAGGCTGCACTAAGTATTGTCTTGTCTGCTGCCCCCTAGTGAACATTTGAGTTAGCAGCACTATGTTGTTCTAAACAGCTCCTGAGTCGTCCTTCGAGGATGACACTGTCCCTGAGGCTCAGACGCACACCCAGAGTAAAGACGACACAGAGGCCGCTGATGCACAGGTGTGTAGTCATTAAACAACAATGAACACAACAACTGTATCAAAAGTCCAGCTGGCCAATATTTTACTAGTTTTGTCATCCAGCTTCACACACCTCAGTCCCAAGTTACCTTCAACAACAACCTGACTTTATCTATTAACATCTTGCACTTAGCTATTTAATAGATGAATTGTCTAAAATGAGACATCTGCTAAGAAAGGAAAGGAAACTCTTGTCATTGTAACACACCACTGTACACAACTAAATGTGACCTCTGCCGTCCATTTCAACTGTAGACCTTCAGTGACGTCAAATAAATACACCTCATAATAACATCAGTATGACACCAGGACTTAAGAATCCACACATGTACATTATATCACTATTAATATAACTGATCAAGCAACACTTTCCAGAGCATTTAAAATCAATTATTCCTAGTATGTTTGACATTTAACTGTGCCGGTTCACAATTTGTTTCGTCCCCACTTGGTTCCAGGCTTTGATTCCCCGTGCAGCGACATTTAAAATAGTCCTAAGACCTGGCAGTTTTGCCCACAGGTAGTACCGGTTGTATTTTTGCATTTTTAGACGCTTCATTGCCGAGAATTAGGAATTAGGAATTTTTTTATTGTTGATCCCCCAAGGGGGAAACACACTTTTTACAGTAGCTCAAAAAATTTAACAAAAACAGAAGAGAATATATATATATATATATATATATATATACAGTACATACACACCAATTTTTATTGTTCATCCCCCAAGGGGGAAACACACTTTTTACAGTAGCTCAAAAAATTTAACAAAAACAGAAGAGAATATATATATATATATATATATATATATATACAGTACATACACCCA
>JAFBJS010002861.1:40678-57116 GCA_016785265.1 Paraplagusia blochii | reverse complement strand
TTTTTATTGTTCATCCCCCAAGGGGGAAACACACTTTTTACAGTAGCTCAAAAAATTTAACAAAAACAGAAGAGAATATATATATATATATATATATATATATATAAAAAATACTAGTTAAATGACAAAAAGATAAGAAAATGCAATCAACTGTAAGAGATGAAACAATGTAATGGCAACACAATACGCATAAGTAGAAGGTTTATTATGTAGAGTATTGGTTGTAGAATGAGCCAGATTTCATAGAACCTAACGCCCCATGTGATAAGCTAGCTGAAATATGATTAGCTCAAAGGATTCATTCCAACTTTTTAAATGTTGAAAACTCTTTTCATATTAATTAAAGTATGTTTAGGCCAGCAGAGAAGGCTTTGCTGGCCTTCACAGCTCCACCACTGGTGTTAACTCATCACCAAATTGAACAGTGGGAAGGTTTAAAGACCTGGGGAACAGTAGGTGGGGCATTGCCATACTAAGTGGAACTCAGTGGTAAATTGGCAGTTGGATTAATTGAACCTGGAACCCTCAAGACCCCAATTCCTTAACCACTAGGCCACCAGTGCGCCAGGCCACCAGTTTCCTACTGACAAAGTTGGAAATTAGTTAGAATTATGGACTGTTCAGGAACACAAAAAGTCTTTTGACACTTATTTTACTTCCTTGGTCAGGATAATACTTAGATGTGAGCTTAAAAATAGAATCCACATAAATGTATAAATATATATGTCAGATATTGTTAAAAAAGCAATCAAACTGTCATGTGGAGCCTGTCAAATCTTTCAGGTTGTTCGGTGTCAGACTGAACAAATGTAAAGAATGTTGTGACTGTTTCTCACATAAATCATTCAGACTCAGATCCTTTGTTGACTGACAGGTGAGATTCTCTCCTCACTCTGTTAATAGAACAAGCCGATGCAGGCAGAGCTTCCAGCCCATGATCGGAAACAACCCGTGCTGCCAGAACTCATTGACCCCGTCCTAAGGTGACGACTCTGGCTTTTTTTCAGCTGTGTACAGTACACACACACACACGCACGGATAGTGTACACACCCTGTTGCTTTCTCTATGGCAACAGTCACGCCTCATAAAGTATTATGTTAAAAAAAAAAACTTGCTTCACGTCAACTTCACATCTGACTGTTTGCTGTGACACCACAGACAGGTCGCCAAAACACTGGGGAAAATCACTGACATAGGCCAAGGTACATATAGTTTTTCCATATTTAGACTTTATATAAAAATATTTTATGTATATTTTAATATGTTTATATGTGATGAATGGATAATTGTACACATTCCAAAAAGTTGGGAAGGAAAAATCTAAATAAATATAGTGAGGTTGGAATGTTCTGCTCAATGTGCATAGATGGTCTACTGAAAAAAATATGCTGCTTTAAAATACATCTAAATCAAAATATTTTACAAAAAAAATATAACGCTTTAGATGAAGCAAATGTAAAAATATGTAATATTTTTTGTCTTACCTAGCTTTGTAATGATAATGATAATCATAATAAATACCTAATTTATGAAACTTAGTTCCTACAACACCACCAACATCCACAAGGGGGCGCATTGATCTATTGGCTGCTTGGTGAACAAGCAAGCATTGTTAAAGAAAAAAACTGTAAAATGTAAGTTATATTCATTCTTACCCCTCTTACCCTCTTCTTTCTACAGTGAGCTGATTAACGCCCCCATGTGGTAACCAAGGAACGGACAGCAAAACTAACATTTAGCCAAGAGACCTAATCAGTTTGTCTCAGAAATTTTTGATCTTTTCAAATGTTTTTTGTGCTTTGATACACAGTAAATCGCGAGCGTGTGTGTTTGTGTGTGCGTGCGTTGTTAGACGGCTCTCAAATGCTTTATTGCATTAGCTGAAGTTGTCATGGCTAATTTATTACTTGCTAAAAATAAATAGTTTCATGACTGTGTGAGTGTGTGAAATGACTAATAATACTTGTTCTATGAAAATGAATTTGTGAATTCCAGTGTTGGGTAAACGTAGTGTGACCATCCAAACTGAATGTACATCATTACGTTGAGATGAATGTAAACTGTTACATATTAATTTTGTACAATATCTCAGCCTTAATTCTACATGTGTGTGTGAATCCCCAAAGCACAGGGATTCTATGTGGTCTATGTGTCTATGTGTAACAGGTATGTGTGATATTTTTCCTTCTCAGCTTGTTCATGTCACATGAAAAGATGTAAAATTAAATATCTCTGATTGTTATTTTCCAGTTACTGATAATAAAAGTTATATTAAAAAGAACCTTTTTCTGCTCCAAGTCCCTGGTGCCTGTTCATTTCTACAAGCATTTCTATTCCTGTGGCACTTTGGTCCAAAGACAATGTCTCAGTCATGGTGTGGAACTCCAGGGTTCTCCTTCTGGGACAGATCAGTCCCAGTTAGGGGGGTCTACTCCTTCCAATGGACTCACTGCCTAGAGGAAGGTTTAAGTGGGACTGGCACAGTGCAGCAGGATTTGGGTGGGTGTCCTCGCAACTTTTGGGGCAGTGGTGGTCTTGTTGTTAAGCATCCGGTCCCAGCTCCTGTGGTTTCCAGGTTTGAATCCTCCAACAGGCACCGTTCCCACGCCACTGTTCACTTTGGTAATAGATTAAATGGGCTGCACTCAAGCCCATAGTTTTCTCCTACCCACTGATATCTTTTATTACAGTATTGTGCTACCCCACACATATTTAAAGGTATTTGATGTTTATAATATTGTAGCCACCCCAAAAACAGAGAGTAAAAGATATGTCTGGTAGTAGCATATTTCCACAAAGTATGAGAAACATAACACAACTTCAGAACACCAGATATTGCCAGTTGAAACTATTAATTTCTATTATTTTTAGTTACATCTGCCTTTCCCCTGTAATGCCACCATTTCCCCAGATGCTTAAGAAAAGGCTAAAAGCATTTTATCACCTTAGTCCAGGCGTCTCAAACCCAAATAAGTTAAGGGCCACTGCCCCCTACTGTCAATTCAGACAACCGCAACAGCTATCAATGTTCAAAACAAAAAAAACAAACAAAAAAAAACCCAGAAAATGTACCAAAAACAGAGGATTTTGTGAGATATCCTATTAAGGAAACATACAAACTGCCCCACTGTAAGGCAAACTTACAGTGGGGCAGTTTGTAGGTTTCCACACTACTTAGTGTACCAGTGAGGCACACAATGGAGCAGTGGCTAAGGATTTGGACTTGGGTCTAGGGGGTTCTAGGTTCGAATCCACCAGTTGCCAGATCAGTGTGTCCCCACACACTGCACTCAAAGCTGCCCACTGTGCACTTTGGTGATGGGTTAAATGCAGAGGTCACATTTCCTTGTGTGCAGTGGTTTATGTCACAGTGACAAGGAGTTTGCTTGACTTCCTTCCTTTCCCTCCTCTACTGTAGCGGAATATCAGTCTGTGAAAATACATTTACCGTGATGGTCAGAAGTTCATTACAATAAGTTAACCCAGCAGTCGATCAATGCCAGTCCAAGAAAATGAAAAAAAAAATTACTGCAACAGAGGAAAGAAAAAATATCATTGCATGGGCTGCAAATGGCCCTAAGCCTTAATTTATGGCATATCATTCATCCTTGTTAATAGAAATGCTCCTGACGTGGCCCCCGTGTCAATGTTTGTACTTGTTGTGGCCCGGGAGTCAATATAGTGGTCCAGATCTGGACTAAAGGTCTAGAATCAGGAAAAACCTCAGTTAATGTGAAGAGATCTTGCAAAGAAGACACATGGACAGAGAACCATCTGAGAACAAAAAGCGCCTTTATAAAAATACAAGAACGACCAAAACAAAATAAGCTTGAGCAAACGATAAACCACAAAAAAAACATATATATATATATATATAAATTTTACATCAGAACAAGAACATGAGGCCAGTCTGTGTGTCCCTCTCCTGCGTTGGTCCAATTATGATCAAAGACAACCTGAAGCAACTCCTTAGGTGTAGATCTCCACATAAACATAACGAGGAATAACATATTTCCACAGAACAGAATGAGGTTAAAATAAGACGATAGATACTGCATATGAATTAATGCGAAATAAAGACAAATAAAGCTTCAAACGTATTTTTCCACCTAGATCCACGCTCACGTACTGTAGATTGTATCTTTGGTCTTTCTGGTGCACATTTATGAACCGAGCCTTAACGGGTGTCAAGGTTTAAGGCTCACGTATTGCACAGGCTTAGATTTGCGAAGGCTGAAGAGTGACTGAAATCACTGAGTACTGGTCTGGATTTGCCTCATTGATGTAAATGTGATTTTTCAGGAAGTCTTGGAAGTCCAATCAGATTATCTTAAAAGATGCAGTTCATTCTTCATCAACGTCTGCAGCATCATTGTCTTCTCCGTCCGTAGGAAGAACGTTCTTTGGGTTGCGATAGCTTAAAAAACCTTTTCCTCATCGTTTAATCCCCCTGCCCCCATCCCGACCCCCCTCTCATGAAGCTACTCAGTTCACGTTTGCATAAATGCTTATGGCAGCAATGACATCTGCACAAGGTTACTATAACTATAAACACACACACGCAAACACACACACCTGAGGTTTTACTGTGATGTAAACAGCCGTAGGGATGACGTCTCGAACGTTGATTCTTCTGTCGTTGTTTGTAAAATAGAATCGGTTTGGCTGAACTGGAGTCAGTTTTCATACCAAAGGCACAAAAACCACAAAAAAAGTAATGTTTGTTTTTTTTAAACTTTCCTTAAATGCACAAAGATGTGAAATTTGTGATCTGGAAATTGCTTGCAGTATTGTTTAGCTGTCAAACAACATTAAATACCAAAAAAAAACTGTTTATTCCTATGTCCCTTTTGCCTATTTCTGGAAATTCAAGTAAATAACCAAACTGCAGGTTTTTAAGTTTTTACTGCTTCAATAGAAAATCCTTTTTTTTTTTTTAAAGTAAATGCTGTTTGCCGATGGTCGACGAGTGGCCTCGTATTGAACCAACCTGAGACTGCGCTGATTAATGTACCCTATGATGATATGTACAATTCATGAGTGTAAATAATGGATTATCATAAGGTTGAGAGATGAACAATAGACTGGTCAGATTTCCATGCAGACCAAGCACCAAAAGTTAAAAAAAAAAAATCCCTATTATCTATAAACATCACATAGTGACTGAGACTCGAGCTGATGAAGTAACAATCGTGTGTTTGAGTCCTGCTCATGACCTGGCCGCTGCTCGTTCCTTGTTATATTGCTTTATACTGGGTCACATAAAGCAGAGAGAAAAAACACAAAAAAAAACTTAAACAAATACACACATGTCCAGTCAGATAAAAGACAGATGGAGTAAAAAAAAAAAAAAAAGAATAACAGGACAGACCCAAAACATGAGCATAAAACAGAAATGTGTACATGTTAAGAAAAAAAAAGTACAATTAAAAAAATAAGAGACGTATCTCAGAATAGTTATAAAAGGAATTTTGAGAGAACAACAGCGCCACCTAGGCACCATGTGGAGTTCTGTTGGTTAATGGTAAATGAGCATTTTTTTTTTAATACACAACAATAGCCCTTATAGATAACTGAGGAGTGCATTTTCTTCTGGTTCCACTCGGTGTGGACTAAACACTTTTGAAATATTCTTGTCTGTTTTTTTTAAAAGTCTCATTTTGGCACAGTGATTTCAAACAGTGCTCACCTCAGTCCACTGACATTTAGTGCTTTTGCTCGAAGTGTGTGATGGTGTTTGTCAGTCTGTGCTGCAACTATCAGATTGTTCCATAAGAGCCTGATATCGTGAGTTTTTTTTTCTCTCTCCACCAGGATGATGTCTGAGGAGGAGAGAGCGGCGCCCTCCTGTGGACCTCACTGTGTATTCCCAGTCACGCCTTTCTTTGCTGCCGCCTCCCCCCAGAGCTCACCATCACTGTCCGCCCCTCGCTCCTTCTCCTCGTCCCAGTAATCGTCCTCCTCCTCGTCCTCCTCTTCTTCGACAGTGGACTCGTACGTGGCTTTCTCCTCCTGCTTGATGGTTGGTTTGGCGGGAGGGTCGGTGGGGGTGGTGGGGGCGGCAGGGGTTGCGCTGTCTCCTGAGTCGCTGCTGTCCTCGTAGGCATCAGGGTTCTCCAGCATCTCTCTGATCAGAGGAGGCATGGGCCCTGGGATCTCCATCTTCAGTGTGATGGCTCTCTCCGCTCCTGCCAGGACAAAAAAAAAAAAAAAAATTAATGACTACATGAGTGGAGTGAGAGTTTCAGGTCTACATATCAACCATCTGTCTGTCCATCCAATTTTCCATGTTTGTCAATGCCAGATAGACAGAGCATTTAAATCCTCTTCTCCAAGGGGGCAGCAGATGACTTTGCAAACTAAAAAAACATCGCATTGAGAAAGATCTTTGTGTCTTTCTTCAATTCCTGCCAGTAGATCAGTGTTCTCTTCAGCTAAACAGGAGCATATTTCACTCAATTTTAAGATTATTAAATCCATCTATTCATCTTCATCTGCTTATCCAGTACTGGGTTTCCACCATCTTCACCCAAAACTTACTACAGCCTTCCTGCAGGTGCTGAGACCACTGGAAGGAGCCAACCACCCTAACTGGAATTCAATCTTACCCCAGGAAGTGAACCCCAATGACAGAGAGTTTCACTCTGGGCCAAAAGCACCATGAAATAATTCCATTTTGTAAAATATATTTTTGTGAGTTTCCTTGTGTGTCTTGTCCTGATGGCGTTTATGGGCCGTGGCTAAGAGCTCTGTTCTGTAGAGCTGCATATTGAGGAAGCTTCACTTGCATTCAAAGTCAATATAGATTGAGCCCTTGTACCATGCAAATTCCAAATAATAAGCCCAAGGATTAAACCAGCAAAGTGCAGACCAATCTTCTAGCAGTGAGTCAACCAGACTATAAGTAACAAAAAGTAATATCGTCTCTAAAAAAACCCATCTTCAGCTGACCTTTGGTGCTGATTCCTCGCAGGTCTGTGACTTTCATCAACATGCGAGGAAACATATGAGGTTTGTTGGGGCGTCTGCGGCGGGTGTAAATCTTCAGAGCCTCCAGCAGAGGCTCCTGCAGCTTGTCCACCTTCTCCGGCTCTTCCAGGTCCATGCGATCTGAGAGGGCAGGAAAAAACAACAACAAACGTATGAATTAATGAAGACGCACAAATTGTGGTTGTACAAGATGCATTGGGAAACAAGTGTCTCCACCTCCACAGATGAGGCAGATGGCGCTGAGGAGCCCTGTCTCTGTGTCGTCCATCTCCAGAGGCAGCAGCTGACCAGCGAAAGCAAACACCAGGTCTGTGAGCGGACCAAAGCCAGCGTTGTGCATCTGAGTTCTGTTCAGAGTCAGGCCATCTGAAAATGTCATGGTGTCCTGCTCCGGGGTGTAACGGGTGCATATCCTCAGCATCTACCGAGGTACAGAGGTGGGTTTAAGATTCGAAGACGGTCAGACACATATTTTTGTATTATAGATCAGAGCAGAAGGAAGCGGAGGACGGAGAAGAACTGTGACCAGTACCAGGATGTCCAGACATGCAGATTTGAGCAGGGTGATCTGGTCAGCGATGGTGAGTGTGGTAAAGCCAGGCAGCCTCTTGGCAAACTCCACAATCTTTATAATGCACTTGGTGGAAAGTTCACTGAATTTATCCCACAGGCCCAAGTCCAGCTGCACTCTGTGGTCAGCGCTTGAATTCTGAGACGGACAAAGGGACAGGGAGACAAAGGGAGCTATCATTATTAATTATTACTGCTGCTAATACCTGATCTGACTGTAGCCTTGGATCAGAGAGTCTGCTAAATACAATGGTATTAACACTCAAATCTACATAATGTTCATTTGTTCATCATAGTCATCACCTCAGTCTCCACTACTGCCACCCAAATCACACTGCACCATAATGTGGACCTGTGGGTGGTGGGCTCACTGGAAGTTCAAAGAGCTGGTGGATTTGAACCCAAAGCTTTGGGGACCAAACACTGCTTCCTTAACATACATATATTTTTCACACATGCATAAATTTCACATATTATTTGTATGTGTTTTATATTGCACTTAATTTGTACTGTCTTTGTCTATGCATGGGACAGTGACAAATGCGATATTGATTCCTTCATGCTTAGCTGATGTGAAATAAATTGATGACAACACTTATTTTGACTTTGAGAGACAGTCATGTGTTTTGTACTTCAGTCTGAAAAGTCCCTGGTTCGAATCCCCCTACCACCAATGAGGTCCACTGAGCATGGCACCGTCCCCACTCACAGCTCCCCTGGTGCTCAGAGCTGCCCACTGTCCACTTTGGTGATGGGTTAAATAAATTCATTGGTGTGAATCACAATGTCACAATGACAATAAATTTGTTATCTTTCCTTCTTTTCCCTTCATGTTACCTCTCTCTGAACTTTCTACAGTTTTTGACAATGTATTTCATAAATATATATTATTACAGGACGTCAAACAGGACTCACCGTAGTGTATTTTCCCAGTTGGCACAGAGAAGGGAACGTCTCCCTGTGGGCCTTGCTGACTTTATTAACCAGCTCCTCCAGCTCTCTACTCAGCTCGTAGTTCTCCGGCAGAACCACCTCCTCCTTCACGTCCTTCTTCTTCTTGTTTCGGTCGTTACGCACCGCTGTGGAGGTAGAAAGAGGCAAAATTTAGAAGGAAATCAATATGTCAAAGTATCAAACTTCAAATGTTAGCTGATGACAACCATCACGGCCCTGTGGATATATTATACTCTCACCTTCTTTGGACATGCCAACCTCGAAACACTTCTGCAGCCGACAGTACTGGCAGCGGTTGCGGGTCACTTTGTTGATCTGACAGTTCTTGTCCCTGTGGCAGGTGTACACCATGTTCTTCTGGATGCTGCGCCTGAAGAAACCCTGAAAATGATAACAGATCATTTTTTTTCTGCATCAGTAAGACTGTGTAACCCATTGGTGAATACACGCAGTACACGTAAAAAGACACTAGAGGGCGGTTTAACAACGACAACAACAAAGACAACAAATATCTGTCCAGCTCTTCACATCTGCCTACTGGCTGCAGCTTTACTCTCTCTGGTCTGTTTCAGAGGACACGGACAGTTCAACAGTTCACAAATTCCCAGAAACCCCTTCATGTGGCTCGGAGTGTCTCCTGGCTCCATTTACCTTGCATCCCTCACAGGAGCTGACTCCATAGTGATAACCAGAGGACTTGTCCTGGCACACAAAGCAGGGTTTGTAGACTCGAGGAGGAGGAGGAGGTGAAGGAGAACTGGGCACCATCTCCTCAGAGCTGGTGCTCTGGGTCTCCACCGCTGCAGAGACAAGAAGAAGAAAAAGAAGACATGGATGTGAATATTTTTTAAGTGTGAGGAATCTTCTTTGCATTCTTTGACAGTGGGATCAGGGATCATTCAGCAACTGATTAGGGGCGAGTTGGTCAACAAACAAGCCCTGACCCCATGCTGGCCAACCCCTGGAGCCAGAAGGCAAGCTCAAAGGCAGACATTTTTAATAGAAAAAGCGGGGGAGGGTCAGGGGTGCTGATTGACAGCCTTAAAAGAGACACAATTAGCTGATGGCCAGATGGCCCCGCTGATAAAATGCTGATTGGCAGCTGAGGTTTGATTGGCTTCTCCATTTACGGGCCAGCGGGGGAGCAACATACCTCTGTTGACTTTTTGACTGACATCTTGAGTTTTTGTATGTGTGCCTTCTCACATTTTTATTTGAAAGGCTGTCCAACCAGACCAGCCTATATACCTCCAGCTCCATGTGAACAAACAGACCTGGGATGTTTACGAGACTCTGCCGTCTCCCTCAGTTCCTTCTCTCTCTAAAGAAAATGGCACACTGTATAACACCATTTGCCAGCAACACAGACAGACAGAGTCATTCAACTGCTGCCTGTAATAAAATAAAAAAAAAAAAAGCCTCCACACAAACAATGCAAAGCAGACGCAGGGACCAGTTTGTCCGAATCGCGTTTTTTTGCTTCACACTCAAACTCCAGCAGCTGAGTGGGACAGGGAACACGGCTGGTACAGATTTAAAGGTGATGACTAAAGAACAACCAGATTCCTTCGAACATGCCTTTCAACTTTCACCTTCACTCACCCTAACTTCACCTCCCTCTGCCCACCCCCTGCCCCCACTCTCTTGTTTCCTGGCCCTAAATTCCTCAGTGCAGGCTGGTCAGGTTTTAATAGTTGCCCAGGCCCATAAGCAGGCCCTATAAACCCTGTGTTGAGGATGGGAAGGAGGCCCCCGGCCAGGCTGACCGTCTCTTTATTGGGATCCAGTCACCTTGGGCAGCTATTCACATCAACAGCTCCATACTTGGATCCCTTCCTAGTAAAAATAAAGAATCCAGGGGTCAAAAACCCCAAAGTCACAGCCCCTTCTAGTCACCTTCAATGGACGGCACAGAAGTGAACCAAATGTGGCCTCCACCCCACCGGAGCAACCCCGACCTGAACCCGCAGCCTGTCGTTAACAAGAGTGGTAAGGTTTCAAAAAAACAGAGAGGCAACAGCACAAAGGAATAATCTAATAAAAACAGAAGGGGGAAAAGGAAAAAAAAAAGAGAAAGAGAAGTAGAGGAGGAGGTGAGTCAGAGGACACAAACTTCCCAGTGGCAACAAGGTTAAGGAGAATCTGGAAACTTTAACTTTGACCTTGACTGAAGGAGGCAAGTTCTAATTTAATGACGAGCAGCGTGCTGGTGATTAATCAGCGTCTGTAACACAGGATGGTGATTTTCTACAAAGAACCTGAGCTAAACACGACTAAATATTCCAATCTGATAATATTACTATTGTTCTGTACAGAAAAAAAAAAATCCATGACTCACTGACACTCGCTGTCTCCAAACTAATGTGGAAAATCCAACAAAACACCAATAGAGATCAGTGTTCCCCACAAACTATTTTTTTTCTAGCGACACGTGCAGAGCTCTGCTGTTTCTGGGGCTCTTTTTAAAACCCCTCTGTGAGCCGTAACACGGCTGACGTCAACTTTAAAAATCCTGCACAACAAAGTATGGATTTTCAGGCTTTCTGGAACACACACACGTACATATTTTTGTTAACTTGGAAGTGTTCTGACTTTTTTCTTTTTTTTTTTTTTTTTTTAAACCAAGACAATAAAAGGCTGTTTTGTTCCAGTGACACAGCTCTAACATGAAGTATTCACTAACGTCTCCAGCTCGGGGCAGTGACGCAGAGTCCTGAATGTTTTACGACCTTTCATTTTCGTTACTAATCAGCACGTCTTTAGCTATGAACTAGTTTTGCAGAGTGAAAAGCGATCGCGTTGGCAAGTGGTATTTGACATGTTTCATTTGCACATTTTTTAAGTGAATAATATTTATCACATGTCACGGAATCTCGTCCGCAGAGACACCAGCAGTTCCCAGGAAGGGATTGAGAAATAAACAACAGCAAAACCCAAGTCACGTCAACAGTAATACATTACACTGACAGAAAAATGATTTCCAGCTTCTCGCTTTCAATTTTGGTCAGATATGGCAGTGAATAACAAACCCTATTAACAGAGAAGTTCAGAAAAAAAACGCAATAAATACTGGTATGTAAGGAACTCGAAGCTCTTTTCAACAGACAGAGAGAAAAGTAAAGTTTTTCACACAATAAATCTGAGGATTTTTTTTCAAAACAGGAAAAACAACTGTGTACACAGGCAAACGACGACAATTTCATTTGGTTTTGAAATAATTAGGTAATAAAAGAGGCAATGCCACTGACTCTGAGGATGTGTGGTGACGATCTGACAAGAAAATGATCTGTCAACTTTATTGCAGCATGTCTAAAAAATAAAAGTAAAATGTAATAAAAAAAAGTGCAGTTGTCAAAGTAAGGGGCGGGGGCCTCGGGGAAGCGGAGCAAATTCAAGGTGGAAAATATTTTCAGTATTCAGTCATTTGTTTTAATTGTGGTGAACTAATTTGATGCAGAAATATATATTTTTTTAAATTTAGTGGAGGTTTAAAGCAAGATATGTGAATATGTTGATATGAAAACTACAGAAAAGCTCATCATCCTAACTTACTCTTTTAATTCACTATCCTTTACCCGTGCCTCAGGGGCAGCAGTCTTCATGGCTGCCACGCAAATCACACTGCTCCATACTGTGAGCCTTCCTGTGAGTGGTGAACCCACTGGGAGTTATGTGGTCAAGTTAGTGTCAACCTGGCAGCTGGTGGATTAGAACCTTTCTGCAACCCTACTGCACGTCCTAGGCCTCCACTGCCACCCTTGTTTCTTCGATTCAATGATTGCAAACTGTGTTAGCAGGCCTGTCTCAAAGGCAGAGAGTAGTGGGTACAGTTCCCGGAGAAATAACTATCTTTGTTAAAGTTAATGTAAATCACTTAAGATTTAAGATGTTCTCTCAACGATTACAGTGCAATCAGTTAAATGTAGAATACATTTTTCACATACTTAATCTGAATGGTGATTAATTTATGCTGCAAGCTCACAGCACTGAGGAAAAAGTAAAACTTCCTTTTATTTTGTTGAGATTTAATTTACTGTCCCGCTGCTGACGTTCTCCTTTGTTTTGAGCTCATCTCAGTGGCAACCAGCTGCCAGGTTGCCACTGAGGTGCTCTGAGCATAGCATCATCCCAATGGGCTCACCACCCACAGGAAGACTCACAGTACAGGGCAGTGTGATTTGGGTGGCAGCTTTGGAGACCCAGCAATGATTTTGCAGAAGAAGAGGATGTCATAATTATTGAAGGCTTTAACAAAATAAAGGAAGTACAATAATAATTAAATAATGATCTCATCAGAATAGATTAAGAAGTTCTATTAAATCCAATGTAATGTAATGTAATTTTGACCAAACTCCTAACCCAGTGGAGATTGTTCCCCAGCAACAGGTGAGTTAAAAATATTCCAGCTATGCTGTAGAAGGTGTCAGGTTTCCCATGCAGGTTTATAAGTAAACAGAAAAGCTGCCTAGCGAGGAGAGGGTAAATACCGTTATGTGGGGCATTAGTGGTGGTCCAGGTGTGGAAGGTGATGTGAAAGGGGGCGGAGTTAAGTGAGTGGCACTGGTGAAACTCGATCTTTGTTTTGTGTTTTTATAGTAACACAGACAATTGAGAGGCAGCGCTGAGAGAGCAAATGGAAGAGCAGCTTCCACTGAAACGAGACGCTGCATCTGGCGCCAGCCGAGCGGTCGTGACTGACACGTCTGTGGGTGGCGAGGAGGAGACGTGACTCACGGGGGAGACAGAGTAGGAGGGTAGGTAAGAGACGCCAGGCTCAGAGGGTGGAGAAGTGGCTTTACCTGGTGGGGAGGGGAGGGGGAAGAGGAGTGGAGAGCCAAGAAGTGTCAGCAGCTGTCATCACCCTGAACTGAGTTCAGCCTGTGCCTGAGAACAGCAACCTCACCTCCTCCTCACTTACACCTCACCCCTCAGCATGTCACAACATCACTCAGCACAATGCCAGAAGACATCGGAGACACAAGGTGAATCCGCTCCGTCATCCGCTGCCCTCAACTCTCTGATCGTCCTTTATTTCCGTTGTTTTGACAAAGCTCTTTGTTCTCTGATTTATTTACAATGGTCTTTATAAAAGTGTATTGACTTTAGACCAATGTGAAGTGTCTTCAACAGGGGGTCTGGGACCCTCAGGTGGTCCACAGAGGTACTGCAGAAGGTCAAAGATTCGTGTTTTTTTTTTTGGTTTGGACAAACCTTAAAAAATGTTTGTAATATAAACACATATATGTGAAAATATGTTTTATTTAAACATGGCACTAGGCCTGGTTAAATAGAAAAGATGTTTTAATGTCGACCCAAAATATTATAGGCATATACACTGCAGGAATATTTTTTTATTTTTTTCAATGGGTTGATATCAAAGAAATAATTCTTCATTTCTGTCCCATGAGGAGAAATATTTCATGGCATGTTGTGCATTAGAAAAATAACCAAGTCAGTAGAAGGTTTCCCGTAAGAATAGAAATATTCTACAGCAGGCCGGAATCCAGTAGAGCAACAAGTTGTTCAAAGATCTTTGATTCTTTTGTTTTTTGGTTCCGGAAGGTTTCAGGTTTGAATCCACCTACTGCCAAGTTACCACTGAGGTACACTGTCCCCAGCCACATAACTTCTAGTGAGCTCACCTCCCACAGGAAGGCTGACAGTGTGGGACAGTGTGATTTGGGTGGCAGTTGTGGAGACTGCTTCTCCTGCATGGATTCCTAGTGGTTAAGGAATCGGACTGGGGTCATGAGGATTTCAAGTTTAAATCCACCCACTGCTCTGCGATGCTCTCTGCTGCCCCCTGTTCAGTTTGGTGATGGGCTAAATGTAGTCACATTTTGTTGAGTGCAGATGTGTGGATCAGAATGTCACAATGACAAGAAAGTTGGGATCCTTCTCAGTAAACGGACAGTCACTGTGACAGAATACTGACAGGACATGTCCCACCACCTGCCTTGACAAACGCATGCAGTGTTTGTTGTCAAATCACGTCCCTGTTTAATCAACACAGAAGGAAACTGTCCTTCCAGCCCAGAATGTGTTGGGAGAAGTCGAATTATAACAACAACAAAGCAAAGAGGAAGTGAAGCATGAGCTCCCAGGATGTCACTGTAAATAAAACCCAGGATGATGAAGTTAAGCTGTAGAAACAGACCGTTAGAAGAAGCTTTGCATATGAGAGCGTGAACGAGAAATTTCCAAGGGGGCGCCAACGTACTTTGGTGAGGGTATAAAATAAGAAAAAGTAGACTGTTGTGACAAATGGATTGTCTTTCTGTCTAAGGAGAAATCACACAACAAATTTTCCAAGAACAAGACATTGACTTAAGACACAGAGAGTGTTCCCTACAAGTAAAAAAGTCACCTCAACCCCAGATGTGGGTTCAATATGCTAAACTCAACAACTGGAACACAGGCACCAAAAAAAAAAGAACAGTAAACAAACAACAGAATAGAAAAGAATGCAGAATTCCAAATAAATGTAAAACTCTTCGCAGAGCAGAACAGCCTGCTGCAGCTCTGAGGCCCAAAGACAGGAGTGAACGATGGCTCTGTTTCAACACTTGTGTGACAGATGCTGTGCAGCTACGACAGTTTACGTCTGTAGCCCAAATGTACAGATGTTGCACCAACACACAGGAGTGTGAGGGTTGTTTGTTTTACACTGCCATAAGAGAAGTGTCTTCCTTTTCCTTTAAAACCACTGTCTTTGTGCTACAGACTGAGACATTTGGCTCCCAGGCCCATACACTTCCCTGAACTAGACTTTGGTCTAGAGTCTAGACTAGTCTGTTACTTTGATTATTGAACTTGTTTTTCAGTCATTCAGGCCAAACTGAAAAATAATTCAATAATTACATTTTTTTTTTAACTTTAGCAAGGAATTTATTCTTAGATTAGAATTAGGCTCAATTTGCCAGTGACATCCAAATCACACTGCTCCATACTGTGAGCCTTTCTGTGGGTGGTGACTGCACTGCAAGATATGTGGGTCGGTGCTATACTCAGAACACCTCAGTGGCAAGTTGGCAGCTGGTGGATTAGAACCTGAAGCCTTGTGGACTCAAGTTCACTTCCTTAACCCCTACTGTCGCCCACTTTTCCAAATTATACAATCGGTTTTTATTATGATCACATCGATTATATTTTCTTTCTTTGTCTTTTCCCTGCAAGTCTGGCACACATACCAGATTCTAGGACCCACTGTCAAAATATTGTCCACACCGGTTGTATGACAATTTTGAGTCCAATTGGTATGTTGGAGCCTTATGTTTTTCTTAAAATAGAAAATATTCACTCATGGTATAAAGTATTCTCTTAAGGATGGACAGGATCAGGAAAGAAGTGATTAGAGGACACAGAAAGGAAGGTTTGGAGAAAAAGCTAGAGAAGCCAGATTGAGATGATTTGGACATGTCCAGAGGAGGGACAGTGGATACATTGGTAGAAGATCAAGCTAACAGGTAGGAGACAAAGAGTAGATTGATGGATGCAGTGAGGGAGGACATGGAGGTAGTTGGAGTAGAAGATAGAGTCAGTGTAGGACATACAGAGGACAGGGTGAGAGGGAAAACGTTGATTTCCTGTGGCAACCCCTAAAAGAGGCAAGCTGAAAGGAAAATAATAATAATAATAATAATAATAATAGGACATTCATGGCATAAATTATGAGACCACCCAACATTTTTCTTCAACTTCTTGTTCATTTAAATGTCTGGTTCCACTTAAGGGACATTTCTTTGGACCAATGATTCCAGAGCTGATGTCTGGCCATAGTATTAAAAAATCAATTGAGTTTTTACATCAATACCTATGACATTGCACCGACGACATTGTTTTCTTCAGATAATATACCTTTAGACGTTGGAGGCATTAAAATGAACAAGTAACTGTAGAAAACCAGGGTGGTCTAATCATCTT
>JAFBJS010002861.1:0-33584 GCA_016785265.1 Paraplagusia blochii | reverse complement strand
TAGACAGACAGACAGACAGACAGACAGACAGACAGACAGACAGACAGACAGACAGACAGACAGACAGACAGATAGATAGATAGATAGATAGATAGATAGATAGATAGCTCTTTTCCTTACAGTAGGACTGTCAAACTCAGTTTTACAGGAGAGCAACTAAAACAATGCAGTTACACTTAAAAAGCTGGTTGTAACTTTATATGTAAGAATTTATATATATATATATATATATATTTATCTATTGTCCTTATTATAAGGCAAATAATTTTTAAGCTCTTGCAGGTTGATGAGCACGTATTTAGGCTGTACAAAAATAATAATTATTATCATTTTGAACTATATTAATCCCTAGGGATTATCCTTTGGGAAACCATGCCTCTGCATTTAACCCATCACCGTAGTGTGCTGGGGGCTGCTGCACAGGGGAGCAGCACAATACCATCACCTCAGCGGTAACCTGGCGGTAGAGGGATTCGAACCAGGGGCCACAAACTGTAGGGGGATTCTCAACCACTACGCCACCAACTGCCTCAAATATCAATGCTCCCAGCCTTCAGATTATGAGACTGACGCCCTGCCAACTGTGCCAACGAGGCACCTAATCTTTAAAAAAGTAAGTCAGGATAATAATCCAAGAAACCAGAGGTATTCATGATTGGAAATCTAAACCTGAATGTCTTTTCTGCTGCGGTAATAAAAAAAAAATGTTTTTCTTGGGGCACAGGGTTAAAACTCACAAATTTCACAATTAAAGTCAATAGTTTTTTGATTTATTTATAAATCATTATTAACATTTTTAATCAAATTAATTAATCATTAATTTAATGAAGATATTTTACTATTGAAAGAGTGACATCTGAACAATTAGCATTACTCAAATTAGTAAAAGACCCCAAAATATGTCTTGCACACCAACTGAGGGTCACGTAAAGTCTGACAACAGGACGTTCTGTTCTGACAACATTTTCCACCATGTGGCCCCTAATAAAATCAAATAAAAGTCTACTCTTATTTGACTAAATCTGTTGCAGGAACTATTTTATGTAGATGTTATGAGAATGAAGTTTCTCTGAGGTGAAGAAGGCCAGGGTTCCAGGATATGAAGTTTGTAAATCCAAATAAGTTTTTGGACAATGATTTGTCAGTAGTGTGTGTTTCAGTTTGGTCTCGGTTCCTCCGTCCGTCTCACCCAATTCCCCTCAGTTCTGGTCAGCTGTGCCCAGTTCTGTAGTTGACTGTAGAACACTGCAGTCACAGTGAGGTGTGACTCCACTGCAGGCAAACCGCACTGGAGACTGCTGAGTTTGTATAGGAGACAGCCTCACCTCCTCCCTTTCCTTCCCTCCTTCAAGAGGGATGAACTCTGGAAGAAACCCCCATAGGGGCTCTAACATTCACGCGCACACACACGTATATACACCAACTTGTCCGAGCGTTGGACCCATCTTTCTGCATAATAATTCTCTTTATTGTTCAGATGGTTTACATTTCACACGAATCCCAACATTTTTTTTTATTGAAATGTTAATCATCCACGACCCTCAAACACACACACACACACACCATGCAACTCTTTCAGAAATCTTCTTATCACACACTTTTACCTGTCTTTCACCATCCTGACAACCACACACACACACTACAATAACACACTGCAGGGAGCAGAGCTGCACAATATCAGCCTGCTGAGCTCTCTCTCCACACCTTGAGACAATTACCCTCCCGCCTCGCAGCACCCTGCCCCCTGTTGCTGCTTCAAGGGAACGGGCTCCCAAACGCAGCAGAAGGGAAAAAAAAAAGTTTCTTTCTCCTTCACTTCAACAGAACATCAACTCCCTCCCACTCATTTACTCGGGAAAATGACTGTTCTCTGCCTTTGAAACTTAAAACACGGGACTCCCCGCACGGCCTTGTTGTTTTCCCCTTCTCTCTCTCACACACACACACATGCACACACTCACACACAAATTGTAAGCAGAGCGAGTCACATTACAACTCTTCACAATCAGGTTCTTTAGCTATTCATGCCGTCTTCATGTCTGACACAAACACAGCGAGCTGAACAATGGCCTCTCTTTCTTTCCTTCTGTCTTTCTCTCTCCTCGTCTCCTCCGGCAGCTCCACCGACTCCGGCCGCAGATATTTGCACAAAGTCTCAGTGCGGTCATCAGCCGGCGCACAAATATAGTCACAAATCTGAGGCCGGCAGAGTGAGACTTGTGATATTCATGGGTGTTGGAATGCGCAGCCCACAGAGTGGCAGTCAAAAGTGTGTGTGTGTGTGTGTGTCTGAGTGTGTGTTTCCCTGCATTTGTATGTGCTTAAACAGAGTGCACGTGATGACAGACAAAAAGAAAAACACACAAGCCTCAGTCTGTGCCTTCAGTTTCAAGTTACTAATATCACACCACACACACACACTGAAAACATTACAAAGAACAAGATGTGACAAGCACTGAAATTACGAAAGGACATTGTGTTCATTGTGGAAAATATGCTTTTTTTTTTTCTTTTTTGAAGCCTTAGACTCACAGCTAGTCGTCTTATTTTAATGCAATCGGCAAGTCAGGGGTAAAAAGGACATGGATTTTTTTTTTTTTTTTAGTTTGGTTGTCATATTAAATGCAGACGAAACTGTGTCTTCTGCAGAAAAGGCTCAACTGAAAAGTTTCCTGCTCCCTCTGTCTCTCTGTCTCTTCCATTGAAAGAGAAAGAATAAAGCCATCATTTTACGAGTGAATACCCAGCAGGGAGCTGTTGATGTGGATATCGCTCTTATTTGGAGTGTGTGTGGAGTTTGCTCTCATTATGGAACGGTGCAGTTTCCGCTCTCGCTGATTAGGAGCTGGTTTGAATTAATGAACCAATCCCATTTGAAGCTGGACTGTAATTTTAAATAATCCGGCCGCTTTGGGCTCATGGCTGATAACTAATCTGTTTTAGGTCTCTTTGATGGTAAACAATGTGCTCATTAATTTTGTGATTAATTCGTCATTAACGGTAATTAGCGCAAAAACCCACCCCCATGCTGGCCCCCCCTATTGGCTGGCAGCCACATGGTATTATCTCTCTGCACAGGAGGCGTCAGTTTATTTAAGAGAGTTTGTAAATGTTTTTCTAAAGACCTCTGGTGCCTGATATTAAAGTCAGGATTTTCACACCGTGGATGGATGTTAAAACAAATACGGAGATAGGAATGAGCCAGAGATGTCATGTAGCAACTCAAGACCCAACCTCAGAGTGAGTTTAATTGCAACTGAAGACAGAACGCGGTTCTGGAAGATTCTGCAGCTCGGTCCCACTTTCTCCTTAAGCCTCAGCCACTACAGGTGTCTTCACTACTGGGTGCTGTGACAGTACATGCTGCAGTAAATCTGACATTTAATCCTTCAGCAGCTGAGAACATTTTGGCTGCTGAACGTTCACTAATGTCCTGTCAAAACACGGCTCTCGCTCTTCCTGGCTCATCCTGCGTTGAACTGAGTCACACACCTGAGGATGAAAAACTAGGCCTTTCCAAAATAATCTTGAATAATGTAGGATAATGTTCTACAACAATGACTTTCACGTCTGTTACGGCAAAAAAAGTAAGAATCCACAATGAAAAGATTTTGAGCTTTTGCCCTGTAGTCGTAGTAAAATAAAAATCTTACCTGTGCCTTAAGTTAACATGGATTGTTTTTAGAAGGTCAATCTATTAAAAATAAATGAAGCCTAGAAGGACAGACTCAGGACTGAATATATTATATAAACATTATTTATTTCAATTTTATGAAATTTAATTGTACTTAAGGACAGCAGTGGTGGCCGAGCTGTTAAGGAAGCACATTTGGGTCTGTAAGGCTTCTGGTTCAAATCCATCAGCTGCCAGCATAGTATCACTCAGGTAGGCTCACAGTATGGAGCAGTGTGATTTGGGTGGCAGTCATGGAGACTGCTGCCCTTGAGACCAAGGGCCAGATTAAAAAAATTTATAAAAAAAATAAAAATAAAATAAAAATCTGAGGCCTGGGCCTGATTACCACACACCGTATCATGACACAAGTCTCTTCAGAAGCCTTTTTTTTATCTTTATGACTGCACGTCAAAATCACATGTGGGTGCCGTTGTTCTTAAGATTTTTTCCTACCCATAAAATTGTCCTACCCTCTGTTTAAATGGTGCTAGCATATTTTTATAGATGCATAAGACCTATAATATCTATGTAAAACTTTTACAAGAAAGGGCAGGTAGATGTTAAGGTTGTTTGAAGTTGTGTAAAACTAGTAGAAGTACACTACCTCCACTAAATTTTGGTCACTTGACATCATGACCCCCCTAGTGGCGAGACCCGGGGACTGCAGCTCCTTTAGCCCATTCTGTAAATCCGGCCTTGCTGAGCCCCAGCAACGGATAATATGATGAAGGGGAATGAATTTTACCTAAAATATCCCAAACATGAAGGATTATTTTTCATTTTAAAAATTCAAGGAGGCCAGGTACAACTGCCGAGGGAACCTCGTTTGATCCTAGAGCTGTATGTTTGACTGTCCAGATTAAGAAAGCTGAACATGAGGTAGTAGGTTCCACAGCTGATCGTCATTCCCACACTACAGTCTGTGACGTGATTTCATCTCAGCAGTGAAATAAAGCTGAATTGTAAACATAATAAAGAGGTGGGGGACTGAAGGGGTGGCAGTAAATGTTTCCTTTTTTTGTCACCCAACCTGGACAGGCAGGAAACAGGCTCTCATATCTCTCTGCCTACAACTGTGTATGCAAATATAAAAGTCCCCGAGGAGCCGAGGCAGAGATGTAATCACACACGGAGTACAACCAGCAGCTTAGCTCTGTCTGGTCGGAGCAGAAGGTCCTGAAACAACTGCAGATCAATGGATAACAGCTGCTCCGAGAAAGAACCAGTGAGTTTGGCAGATTTTCCTCCACCGTTTGTGAGTCGTTGAGGGTGTGGAAACTTCACCCTCAAGACTCTGTACACAGCGTTTACAGTGAACACGGTCCAGTTTATTATTAATCCCACTGCAGGTGGACTGAACACTTACTGTACCCCGTACTGATTGTACAACCTGTATATGAAGTACATTGCATAGTACTAAAAATAAAGTGAAGCAAGGGAAGTTTTAAGTGTAATTTTGGATATTTTTCCATTAAAGATGTGAAATCCATGTTCTAAACCAGCAGAGTATCCACAAAGTTCCATAGGTGTCAGTTAGAAAACACAAAATACACAGTTCACTCATCCTTATGATAGATAACAATGTTGTTCAGTTCATATAAAAATACTCCTCCAAAGTTCGCTGGTCCAAAGTCCAATCACTTTCTCTTCTACAGACTTTTAGTTTCCCCAGCAAAGAGCAACAGCGCCCCCTGTATTTCAACTTGAAAACTTTCTGTGACGATCTCCCTGTTGCGTAAGCTTAAATGAAAACAGTTCAAGGAATTTTTATTTTTGAGAAAATTACAGTTTTTTTTTGTTTGAATGTAATAATTACATCCATAAATAGCTGCAAATTACAAACAGGACCAAGTTATCTCTGCTGCTTTGCTCCAGCCCTGAGTATTCGGCAGGAAGATTCCTCTCCATTCTTCTCCTCAGCCTTTTCCTCCTCCTCTCTCTTCTCTTCACATCTCCACTCTTCTTCTCTCATACCCTCTCCTCTCTCCTTTTCTGTTCTATTATTTTCTCCTCTGCTCTCCTGTCTACCTCTCTTTTCCTCTCCTGTCCACTCTTTTGTTCTCCTCTCATCCCCTCTCTTCTCCTCACTTCTCTTCTCATATCTTCTCCCTTTCAGTCATCTCCTCTCTCCTTCTCTCCATTCTTCACTTCTCATGTCTTCTTACTTTCAGTCTTCTCCACTCTTCTCCTTTTCTTCTTCTCTCATACCCTCTCCTCTCTCCTTTTCTGTTCTGATCCATTCTCTGCACTCCTGTCTTCCTCTCCTGTCCGCCTCCCTTTTCTTCTCCTCTCGTTCCTCTCCTCTCCTCTCCTCTTCTCTCGTCTCGTCTCGTCTCCTCTTCTTTCCTCTCCTCTCCACTTCACTCCTCTCCGGTTTTCTCCTCACTTCTCTTCTCATATCTTCTCCCTTTCAGTCATCTCCTCTCTTCTCTCCATGTCTTCTTGACTTCTCATGTCTTCTTACTTTCAGTCTTCTCCACTTCTCTTCTTTTATACTTCTCTCATACCCTCTCCTCTCTCCTTTTCTGTTCTGTTCTCCTCTGCTCTTCTGTCTTCCTCTCTTTTCTTCTCCTCTCGTTCCCTCTCTTCTCCTCTTCTCACTCTTCTTCTTTTCTTCTTCTCTCATACCCTATCCTCTCCTCCCTCATTTCCCATCCTCTCTCCTCTTCTCCTTTCTTCTTCTCTTCTCCTCCTCTCCACTTCTCTTCTTCTTTACTCTCCTCTTGCTTTCTTTCCTCTCCCATCTCCTCTTCTCCTCTCTTCTTTCTCCTATACTCTGCTCTAAAATTATGGTGTTCTCCACAGTTCTACAATAAACCAAACTGCGTAAACTCATGTATATTTAGCCTTTTATCTTGACATGTGCAGCGGTTGTGGCTTCAGATCGAAACTTGAACTCATTTGAACCTTTCTTGAATTAGAACGCTGTCTTTTCAGTTTGGTGAAATATATGACACAAAAGTCACAAGTGGAAATAAACACAAACATCCTGAAAAACCTCTAATTCCCAAGGTTTATGTATATAAACATATAAATAATTTGGTTACTTACACAATGCTGCCATCTCTTTGGGCAGGTCAGCACCAAACCGGCCAAAGAGGTGGCTACTGGCCAGCAGGTCGAAGTGGGAGTGGCTTCTGATGGAATTGAAGGCGAATGGGTACATGGCTCGAGGATAGCCGGTCATGTGCCGCACCTGCTGCTCCCTGTTGGTGGCCATGGTGGAAAAAGTTGCAGATTCAGGTTCAGGTGAATTCTCTGTCTGGTCGTCCCACTGCTGGCTCTGTCTTCCTTTCCTCTAGAGGGCGATGGTGGGCATTTATTAAGTTGGTGCCATTCAGTGCCTATCCGTTGGTGGCTTCTCTGTCAGAGGGATTTGGGTCAAAGTGGTCGATGGGAGCTTCAAGAAAGAGAAAAGACAAGGTGCAGAAGTTACGATGAATTCACGGAAATGTTGAATATAAACACTGACACGAAAAAAACATTCAACAGAAATTCAAATCATCCTGTCTTCATCCTCAAATTGTCCTTGTCCAGTCCTTTTTCCCCCCGTGCCTTTTTCAGAGTACCTATCACAGGCATGGGCAAACTAAGGCCTGGGGGCCAAATGCGGCCCGTTGAGCTTCTTAATGCAGCCCGGCAATCTTGTCGAAATAAAATAGTTTATTTATATTATCATTATTCTTCTGTCCTTTGTTTGCAATGCCTGTGTTTCCCCAGTGAATTGTGTCATAGAGAGTATTAGAAATGTAGTATCTTAGGTTTTGCACAGGACATTTACGTGCCAATTATCTCAGTTCAAACTAAGACTCCAACTTTCTTATCTTGACTCAGACCTCGTGTCCAATCGTAGGACCTCTTGTGGCCCTCGCGAGTCAAAAAGTTTACCCATCCCTGACCTAATACAACCTTAAGTGGCCTAGTTGGTTAAAGAGCCTGCCTAGTAAACTGGAGATCCTGGGTTTGGAGCGCAGTGTGCCTTTCCTTAATTTCTCAAGGGATACATAAAGTTCCATCTTGTTTTTTTTCGCGAGGTAAGTTGAGGTAAGAAGGGAGTGGTCTAGAGGAGCAGAACTATTAGAGTTTCCTCAACCAGAAACTGATGAAGTTCCTCAGTTGAAAAATAAAATGTCTTTAAATAAGAATAAGTCCAGTTGCTGACAACTAAACCCTTTTTGGACATGGACAGCCATGTGCGTAAGTTTCTTATACCATCAAAAACCCAAAATCACAAAGTTCAACATGAAGGTAAAAGAGCGTAAAGCGGCCCCTGAGCCACGTGTTGGCCATGCCTGATGTAGTAAAAAAAAAACATAACAATCTGTCTGTGAAAATTCTCATTCATCCAGAGAGTTTAGATGTAAACATCTGGATTTCGGCTTGGAGCTAGAAAGAAGTTTTGTACCTTAATAAGAAGTCCTAGCTCCTAACAACTAAACTGTGGAAAACACTAACAACAATAACTGTGCTCACGTCACCACCTGCAGGGAAGAAAGGCAGTTGCATTAATGCCACAATAAAAAAGTGGTCCTATGGAGAGTAAAACTATAAAAAAGGAAGTTTTAAAAAAGTCTGTAAAACTTAGCACAATGTTTTAAAGCATGAAACTGTGTCTCAGTCAAAGAGGACAGCACTTTTCAAGTCCAACAGAGATGCAGGACAAGTGTTAATGAGTAGAAGAGTTACTGCCCTTTGTTTTCCTTAGAAGCAGTTCAGTCATTTCAGACCATGCCATATGATTTCAATCATCGGAGCTTCATTATAAAGGGCCTCTCTGTTCCCTGCTGCCAGTCTGACCAGAGCCGCTCCGTCAGAGAGCAGTCGGGCACCACATGGGTACAGTTAACCCTTTACACCGACCGACACTGAGCCACAGTAGTTTACCACAGCAATCCTACAGTATGAGTCTTGACATTTTCCATGACTGAAACCTGTTTTTTTCTCTATAACTTTCCTGTATTTATAAAAAAAAAAAAAAAACTTGACTGCTCTGTATAAACACAACAATTATTCCATCTGTGGGTGGAGCTTCACTACGTGTGGTAGAACCAGCTTAGTCAAAGAATGTCTTGTTGTCATAAGCATGCTCCAGTATGGGAATCATCTCATCCTCCCCAGAGTGGAACAAACCATCCATTAAGCGACATTAAATCATATATTGCCAGTCTGTTTCTTGTTTCAATAAAGAGGTTTTTTACACATGCCTCATCAAAAAAAAAGCTGTATATGCAGATTTTGTAAAAAACAATATTTCTTTTCACCAAGATTGTAGTAGTGTAGCTGACGGGGGGGAAATATTTGGAGTCCTGGACCACACTGGGTGCTAGAATTGGACAGGGACAGGAGTGTGTTTCTGTGAATAAGGATGAAGTAAAAGTAAAAGTCATTCTGAAATACCCTTTTTTTTTTTTTTTTTTTTAACAAATGCCATAATACAGGAACAATAAATGTAACGATAAAATATATTTATGGTATAATTTGGACATGTTTGCCCATTACTCTGTACTGAGTCGAGTCATTTATCACGTGTTCTGCTAAGTCAGTAAACCTGACAATGTGTTTAATTTTCATGATATAATGTACTTACATGTAAAAAATGTAGACTTGTTTTTAATTTTGACATTGTTTTATTTATTGATTTACTGCTTGTTTATCTATCGTTGGACTAGAGGTTAAGGAGTGGACTGAGCGCAGACCCCACCCACTGAGTAGACACCAGGACTGAAAGGCAATACTAACACAATGTAATTTATTGCACACATAACAAGAGGAAGATTTTATTTCATTGCAGAGCTGGGGTCTCAAACTTGTGGCCCGTGGGCCATTTGTGGTCCCTGAAGCGATTTTTTGTGGCCCCCACCTTGATGTGAAAGCAGTGGTCTCACCACTGCCAGTAAGGCTCTCAGTATGATGCGATGTGATTTGGGTGACAGTCGTGGAGAGTGCTGGCCCAGAGACCAAGTAACATTTAACTGTCTGAAAATGAATGAATGAATACGTATTATCTCTACATATACTGTATTTATGTGCTGTGGCTATTTTTGCACAAACTTTTTATAAAGCTACTTATATATAGCAACTTACATTTCTGCAATTAATTTTGCCCATTTTTTTTCTTACAAATATAGCTGTTATTATCTGAGAGTTGATGCCAAACAAAATTTTGTTGCATCCTATACAACTGTGGTCTCAAACTCAAATAGGTTGAGGGCCACTGCCCCCACTGTCATGTCCCCCAAGGGCCACATTAGTAATTAACGTTCAATACAGAAGACAAAAAAAGGTGTAGTCTGTTAATACTCACATTCATCCACAGCAGTGTCTACCACTGAGTTCATCCAACAAAAACATTTTTAGCATTGATTTGCAATAGAATCCTTCTATAAATCTGATGGGTCATGCTAACATTCAACTTTCACATCAAGGTGGGGGCCACAAAAAATCGCTTCAGGGACCACAAATGGCCCACGGGCCACAAGTTTGAGACCCCAGCTCTGCAATGAAATCAAATCTTCCTCTTGTTATGTGTGCAATAAATTACATTGTGTTAGTATTGCCTTTCAGTCCTGGTGTCTACTCAGTGTTGGGCCTGTACAGTGTGGTCATCATGGCAGGTACAGTAGCCGTCTGTTGGCTGATACAGGAGCCAGTAAATTACAGTGCTGCTGCTGCAGACTATCACCCTGTACCTTATTAGAAGTAAACAGCTCCACATGTGCAGGGTCACAAAAACTGACCACGATACACACACAGACACACACACACACACACAGACAGAGCCACTGTAACACACCTTTCATCATCGATGGTCGACATCATGCAGTCGCACGTTTCTGACACTGCACTGAAGCAGAACTGTGGTGCAGTGGCTGCGCTTTTACACTCAGTAACAGATTTTCAAATAATAAGCGCTAACAATGTCTTTCCAGACCCCGCTCCTATTAACTCCCAACAGAGTCGGGGGTTTTCATCTGTCATCGTCTGTTTCTCCATTATACATCAGCTCCAACCTCTCATTCACTGACACATCGATTTCACAAACATTTATAAACCATCACAATCATCCAGATCTGCCAGATTTACATCAGCCTGTGTTTTTAAAGAGCATAAGCAGAGCACTGAGTTCCCAGAGTATTATTTTTGTTTTTCTACAAATCTGTTGTTGAGTGACTTTACTCTCTCTGGCCTCCTTCTTCTAGATTTCAACTTTTTTAAGGCTAACTATAAAAAAAAACACATTAAAACAAACCCAGCACTCACTTTATATGTATATATGTTTAAAGGTATAACCATCCATCCATCCTTTACCTTAATCGGTTCATCTGTTACCACGTGGCAGGATGGTGGTAGATGGTGAACCTATTGGAAGGAGTCAACCACCCTAACTTTTGATGGATTAGATCTTGCCCAGGAGGAGAACCCTGGAGTTCAACAACCAATTGACTCTGTGCCTAAGTGTCATAGGTAAAACAAATATAAACAAATAAAAAAATTACAGCACATCTAACAAGTTGCCTTAGAAAGTTGAATTAACCTAACTTTCTAGCTGTTGATTTTGAGCAGAGCATGTTGCGGTCCAATTTCGAAAGGTTTGTTTTAAGGACAAATGTCTCCAACCTCTGCATGGCTGACAAGTACTGGTCCATAAGTAACATGGACCAGCAAAATGGAACAGGTATTTCCCTCTAAACTGTTGCTATAGAGCATTGTGGGCAATTCTTTTGATTCCTGGGCCACAAAGCCATTCAAAGAATGAACCTTCAGCCTTTTCTACAATATGTGTTGGGGAAATACAGGCTTTGCAAGGAAAAGGCAGGATAATCATAATATAAATTAGTAGTCAAATTTGGACAAGTGTGGAGGGCCGAATTAAAATGCCAAACGGGCCACATGCGGCCCCTGGGCCTTAGTTTCCCCAGGTTTGCTAAAAAGACGTATGCAGAGATTCCCATATAAAGCAACAACATCAGCAAAGTTAAAGTAGTTTTTAAAAGCCACATTTCTCATATTGACATTTTTTCTTTAATTGCTTGGCTCTGCTTGTTTTCCTCCACGGTGAGGGCCAGTCAGGGAGAGTCCCAACAATTCTGCTCACAAAGATTCTTTGTGTTTGACGTTTAAAAAAATGTCACAGCCGGGAAAGAACTAAGCTATTTAAAAATAAAATCATACACTGGTCTGGAGTGGTTTCAGTTCCAACAAACGTTGAACAGTTATCCCGCAAAAACCAGGACACAGGTACGGGCCCAGACACGAAGGCTGCGGGAGTGAACACACACACACACACACACACACACACACACACAGATGTTCTGTGACTTTCATCATGTTTGCAGGCAAGTAATCAGTAGAAAACCCAGAGCGTTCGTCACACACACTGAAGTCCTATTGAAAGCAGCAATTGACCTTGAAAAATGAAGGGGTAAATATAGGACTGAGGATCCCTCTGCAGAGTTGACTCAGACCAATCAAACTCCAAGACCAAAATCACCAGTATAAAAGCCAGATGACAAAAAAATAAAATAAATAAATGTGTTGAAAGTGGGAGAAAAAAAAATGTTAATGGAAAAAGATGTAAGGGAGACAGACGAAAAAAAGGGACGAGGGGGGAGAGAACATAGGAGGGCGTTTTAGGCATCTGGCGAGCCATGTGTCAGATGTGAACAGACCTACTAATTAGAGCCATACTGGAGAGTGGATTAATAAGAGAAAGAAGGAGCTGTGGTGAGGCAGCATGGGAGGAGGCGGAAAAGCAGCTGGATTGTTGGGGGAAAAACATACAGAAGAATAAAGAGAGAGTTTCAATTCCATTGATAATAAACTATGTAATAATGTGTGCCCAAGCCAAGGATTTATTTCTTTCTCTCTAATGAGTAACACCACAGCCTCCACCCTTCACACTCCCTCCAAGGGGAATACACCTTGGGTAGGACAACAAAAGCCGTGCTGTGTTTCTGGGCCTCCAGGCCTCAATGCTGCTTTTATGAGACCTGCCTGAGTGAGGTCAGACTGGGTCACCTGGTCCTGGTTCTGCTGACACACAAACACACAAACAAATGCTCCCTTTTTTCCAGGGTATGGGGATTAAAAACAGCTTTGGTGCAAAGAGGGATGGGGGTTTCCATCTTTCTGTCTTTTCCAACAGGCTACGGCATCCTGTCAACGTCTCTGCCTTTCACGGGACTCGCAGAGAAGAGACACTTCTGTGAACAATATTTGCTTGGAAGTAAAATGTATGAAAAATGTATTTTTTTTTTAATAACATGGTTTTACTGCTTATTAGCAGCAGCTGCATCTGGATCTAGTTAGACTGGGTGTAAATGTGAAGTTTATGGTTTTTCCAACCCAAATCAGCCTGAGGTTACAGTTATGAAACTAATGTAACTGCACAGAACGACAGAATGGGTGCGACAGACAGAGACAGAGACAGACATAGGGAGAGAGTGAGACCCCTACTTGCTGAGCTGGCTCTCCCCCCAGTGGGTGGTTGATTTCTAAAAGTCACTCACAAATATAAATGACCTGTGTCTAGACTGGTCGTTGTCGAGGACGCCTCATGAAATGTGCCATGTGTGTCCTTTCCTTGCCGTCTACTTGGGACACCAAAAACCACACACTTAAAAAAAATTGCAAATGGAGAGCGCTGTGCCTCAGAATTTGGTAAAAGTGCAAAGTTTTATTGCACTGTGGATAGATTGCATATTTGTTAGTGAACATTTTATAGTGAGGAATAATAAATAACAAAACCAATCGTGGAGTCGTGGGCTGACTGGAATTGAACTTTTCTGAACTCCGTTGAACTCTCTTTCAGAAGTAAAGTTTGGGTTCGACTGGGATTTCACTTTTTGGTAAATACCTGCATTATGCTGCAGTAGGCCTAGACCGCTGGGAGAACTCCTGTTGAGTTCTGGCTTCTTCCTTTTACTCGTTCCCCTCCTCATAGTAATATTTCAAACATAAATGACGTCACAAGCTAAATCCCTGGTCGTTTTATTCACGTACACAATATAAATGGCTCAATTATGAAAAGGTCGTAAAAATGCACTGCTTGAAAACAAAGTGTTTTTTTCTTTTGTCAAAGAAGAAAAAACAATAAACTGAAACCAAAGACAGACCAGCCCTGAGCCGTACACCTGGTATGTCGTAGGCCGATTATATCTGGACATAATTTTAGCCCAGAATTTATTTACATGTTTTATCAATTTGCATTTCCAGCAAACACACTGCAACCCAGCTGACATTCATTCTGCCCAGCTCACGTCACATCCTCTCCTCCTGCACTCAAGTCCAAGATCAACAACCAAAACTGGGGAAAAAAATAAATAAATAAATAGAAGATGATGGAGTCATTTGTGAAGATGAATTGCCCTTTTCACAAAAGCACGGGCAGGAGTTTTTATTGTCATCGCTAGTTAAACAGGCCTTGTTTACATCATTTTAACTTTTGACTATTAAGTAAAATGCCTAAAGTCTTTGTCTGAGGAACATATATATGTGTTTTATATATACAGTATATATATATATCTATATACACTTATATATATATACTGTATATATATGTAATGTTTATATAACGTTATATAATGCTTGATTTGTGGTGTTTTTAAATTCTAAAATGGTATTTATCATTTTTCTTATTCTTTCTTTCAGGGTCTAACTAGCCACTAGGGAACACAAACCAGAGTTTGTGCTGGTCCCAAGCCCGGATAAATGGTGAGGGTGACCAAATCAAAGATGCAACAAAATCATTTCCGTACCAGAACGGTCAAATAAAAAAAAAAGACATGTCTAGAGGAGGAGCACCTCCTAATGGTTAAGGAAGCAGACTTGGGTCCGCAAGGTCCCCGGTTTGAATCCACCAGCTGCCAGGTTGCCACTGAGGTGCTCTGGGCATAGCACCGTCCCAAACCGCATCACCTGTTTTGGGCTCACAACCCACAGAAAGGCTCACAATATGGTGCAATGTGATTTGGGTGGCACCAGCTGCCCCTGCGACCAAGCAACGGACAGTCAGAAGAAGATGAGTGAATGAATGAATGATGAATGTCCAGAGGAGGGACAGTGGTTACAGTGGTAGAGGAATGATAGAGATGGAGCTACCAAGTAGGAGACAAAGAGGAAGGCCAAGGTAGTTGGAGTTGGGTCTCAGAGTGGAGTACATGTCATCTTGACGTTGCTCTTAATAACATGTTTAATTTCTTTCTCTGCTCTGAACAGATAATGTCATGGAGAGAACAACAGTCCATTAAAGGGTTTCTTCACATCACAAGATTTACAGTAGAGTGTGTGTTTTTCTCAAATAATCTCTGGGCTTAGATCTTTTCTGGAAACTCTTTCAGAACGACCAGTTGTAAATGGACGGAAAATATGAATACTTCTTAAAGAGAGGCCTTTACATTTTCCACGAACTGTTAGTGTTGAGGGTCTGCGGTGGGACACAGAGCCCAGTGTTGCTTGGAGGGACTCCAGCTACAATACCAAGTGGAACTGGAGGGTATAAAGGCCCTGTTCTACAACACATAATGCTGTCCATTTTATTTGAACATGTGGTTGTTGCAGTTTTAGCTTATCAGATGGATTACATGGCCATTTTTATTCCTGTTCATAAAACACTTTTACCCCCGTGAGAAAAAGGACCGATTTCAGACTGAAACAAAGGCTGATTATTTGATAATAAACACACATTCGTCATTTTTACTGCAGAATAGCCACGAGAACTGTCTTGTCTGGTTCTCCGCTCTGTGTGAAGAATGAATGTCTTTTTTTTATTCTTGTCAAACCCCTCAGTCATGTGGGTATGAGCCCCAAAGGTGTGATTGAAGGTGTGATTATTTTGTGAAAATGTATGTTTTAATCCAATCCAGCATGGGCTGCCATGGTATGAAGACGGACCAGGGCCTGCATCCTTTTAGACACGTGTATTTACACAAAGCAAACACAAATATATCATCAAAAAAACACTCCAACACCAAAATCATGCTTTCATTCATCTCATTCATATCCAAAACTGTACTACATAATAGCACATAAATAAATATATATACATATACATACATAGATATACTGTATATCCTGTATAGATAGATAGATAGATACATATTTATTTGTGTCTATCTATCTATCTATCTATCTATCTATCTATCTATCTATCTATCTATCTATCTATCTATCTATCTATCTATCTATCTATATAGTATATAGTGTATATATGTATAAGGAAAAGCAAATCCAATGCAAAAAGAAAAAAAGTAAAAGCCCATAACAACCACGCCACTGCAGGGTTCCATACATTGAATATTTTATAAGTTAAATTCCTTTGACATTGGAGCACAAACAAGTTAGACAAGTGTAATGGTTGAAAAAGAAAGCAGTGAAGACTTGCAATGAATGCTGTTTAGTGTTTGCATCTGCAGCCATATAATCTCAGACGTCTGACGCTGACACAGCCACAGGGTGGACTGCACTGTGAGGCCGACTGTGTAGACGCAGAGGATAAAAAAAAGTCCCCAGAAACGTCCAAATGCACGGAAAATCATGACTTCAGCAGGGAACTGTCCCCGCTGAAGCTGCTGTAAACCATAAAACCACACACAATCTGCCTTTTTTAATAATGGAGCCAGCGATGAGTTAAAGACACCAAGTAAAAAAAAAAGAAAGAAAGAAAGAAAGAAAGAAAACACTTAGTGACACACAAAGACCACTTCTGTGGAGAAATGACACAGGCACCATCGGCCGCAAACAACATAATTAGATTTTCCAACAAATGACCATCGTATAATTCATGTCAAACTGACATATGAAAAATGTCTGCAGAATATAGCAGGGCCATAAAGCACAGGAGTCTGACAGATGTCTTATAACCGCAAAATATTTCTGGCTGCGGTAAACACATTTTTTCCAATTTATGCTCACAATTATGCTGCTGCCTTTTTCAAGCGCGTACACACAGATGTAAATATTGTGCCTCAAAACAACAGTTGACATCAATTTTCCAAGTGTTACTCATGGAGCTCTTTAAGCATGGCTGCCAGAGGTTCATGTGGTTGAAGTTCCAGCAAGAAAAACTGGACGACCTTTGCCGTTACAACTTGAAAACATAATGTTCTACATAAATATTTGGGAACTACAAACCCTAACTCCAGTGAAGCTGCTGCACTTCTTAATGAGCAATAAATACTTGTTAAAAATATTTGCTTTTATGACTAGAATATACTAAGGAAGTGTTCCTAAAGTTTTTTTTCTGGGGATCCAGAGCCTCTTTTAGTCACAAACCTTCATGACCCAAGTCAGTAGACATTATTCCTAAATTATTGACCATTAATGAACTGATATGTTAATGTTGACCCAGTGGTATATGAAAAATATAGTGTTGCTGAAGTTTCAAAAAGTGAAAAACCAAAAAAATGACTCCTAAGAAACATGATGTGAGACAACCCAAAAAAACAACTTCCTTCGATCTACCTGAGGGTTGCAACCCAGTGTTTGAGAAACAATATACTAAATTACAGACATTTGGAAATGAAAAGTCATTCCAAATATATGTGTTTTTCCTAAGTAGAATGTAGAACTTTTTTTTTTCTAGATACTATTGTGAGACAGAACCCTAAAGAAGTAAATCAAAAAGTTTAAGGACCAAAAAAAAATCCTAAGCAATAAACTGGTATGACTCCTATCGTAAATATAATTATTAATGTTTCTTCAATGGAATAAGGTTTTGTTTCCATATGTGTATTTCTTCTATATACAATTGTGATGGTTATTGTTAGCACATGCCTCTACCCTGCTTCTGTCCCTCGTCTGAGGAAAGTAAAAAAAAATAATAAAATCTTTCTCAGAAATGTATGATGTTCTTTTACTGGCCTGCCTGCAGTCCAGATACAGACTTTGGATTTTCATAAAGCACAGCAAAAAAGTTGCCCATGATCCAACATTTAAGAAGTTGCAACATCAACGACTATGTAGGTGACTGAAAACAAAACAAACACACAGTTTTTGTTATTGCACAGGAGTAAATTATTTCTGCATCATTGACTTCTACTCAGCATGAATGTATATAAAGGATAAAATTCTTCTTTTCAGCTCAGGATTTAGACCAAAACCTGTGAATTGAGAGATTTGGGGAACAAAAAGTTACAGAAAATGTAGGAACTCAGAAATTGGCCTTGACAACTGAAGCAGATGAACAGGTTTTTGGAGGGTTGACCTTAAGTAGCACTAGAACAAGACACAGTTTGGGTTGACTCTTTACATCCAAACGTGACACAAAAGGAAAAAGACAAAGCTCTGCTCACGGAGGCGGCACCAAGAAATAATTAGTGGTGTTTCATTACTTAACCTTCATTATGTCTTACTTATGTGAAATAATAGAGAGCAGCTCATCAAAGCCGTCCCTTACATTCATGTCAGTTAAGCTCATTCGAACCACAACTAGGTCGCAGCTATAAAACATCATGTGGCAACACACTGTGCCACTCACCTCTAATTTACAGCTTTGAATTATCTGTGGCCCATTTGTGGAATAACGCAGTCAATTCTGTGTTTGCCATGCTAATGCAGATGATGTCGACGGCGGTAATGTTTCATAAAAAAGACACAATGTAATCATTATGTGAGGCCGGCCGTGTGGGTTGCTGAGGGTCTGCAGGTTGGGGGCCAGGGTCAGCCCCTGTCGCTCCGGGCTTGGCGGTCTGACAAAAGGTCAGGCCTAATTGAGGCATTTGGTAAGCAGCTTTTCATTTAGAATTAAAGCGAAAAGTGAGTGTAACGACTCCTTGAACCCCCTCAACCACCTTTGTGTCACACACATGCTTGGTCTGTTTCTTGCTTTGACTCCTCAAAGAGGATTAAACGTGAGTTTAAAAGACTTGTAGCCTTTGCCGAGGAGCAGCCTGAAGCCTTTATTAAACACTGAAACTCTTTACACACACACACACACTAAGTGAAGCCTGCCTGCAGTTTGGGGGGAAAATGCAAGTGGTGGCAATACTGACTGTTAGAAAATCGCGTCCAAATCTCTGAAGCCGATTGGGCACATCAGGCCAAACCACAGTGAGCGCAGGACTCTCACCAAAATTTTCTCGAAATAACTTTGAGGAAAATATGTAATTCCCGGGAACAAAAAAACATTTGTGTTCCCCGTTCGCGAAGCCAGTTGACGAATGCATGCTTCTTTGTTCGGGAAGTTCCAAGTTTTCCATTTGCATGTAGCGAACAAGGCCGTAAAAAAATCAAACTCAGCTGAAACGGGTCAGAAATAAAAGGTGGAGTTCTTTTATGTGAAAAAAAAAAAAAAAAGGAAAAGAGGGGGGTAGAAAAGCAGAGAGGCACTGACAGAAGGAGAGAGACGGAGACAGAGACAGAGATGGAGCCAGACATCCTTCACAGCCTCAGGCACTGTCATTCTTTTTAAGTGTGGAGAACAAAGATGAAACTTGCTGCAATGTTGATGAAGTTGCATCCGACACACCATCATGCGCTCATGCCCTTACACACATCGGAGTAATGGAACCAGCATGGTAAAATAATGGATTACAGGGCAGCAAAAAAGATCTTAGTGCAGTTTTGTGAATACGTTTTACAATTTTTTACAATCTGGTATAAAAGTATTTATAATAAGACTGTACCACTAATATACATGAATATACAAAGTACAGTTCTCCCTGCCACTCCTCTATAACAGTGAGGACCAACTTGGCCTCCTGCATTGTTTACACCCAGCTGTTATTCTAAGCTCGGGGACACGTCGTCGTGTTTCTGAGACATTAGGGGAAAAAATAATCAGAAATAGATTTGTCGGGAGTTCGCTAGAGAAGCCCACAGCGAGGTTTTATATTACACTGCACTTACGACTGGCATGGCGTGACTGCTCAGCACCAGGGTGTCGGCAGTCAGACGCAAACTGCTCTGATCAGCTGGAAAGATGCGGATTAATAGCAACTGAATCACAAACATCAATCAAACAGATTTATGCTCCAGGAGGCAGCGATTGGTTATGATTCACACGTGGTATAAATGGAGCCTTTGTTTTCGTGTGTGATCAGCGTTAAGTCTTCGTCTTGTGTTTGCCAGAAGACACTTGATTTAAGAATGATGGAAACATCCAGAAAAACAGATGCAAAATGAATTAAAATAAAGTTTACAGTAACTGAAAGAAGAAAAAAAAATCTGGGCCAAAGTGACTCTACTTTACTATAACGTGACATTGACATTCAAGTTCCAAAATAAAGTTGTGTTAAACAACTAAAATGCCTCTTTACTTTCAAAATGACATTGAATGCCTCCTCAACTACAACAGTAACAAAAGGAAGACACACTATAATAAAGCTTAACATCCAGTTCTGAATCTATGACACTTCATATTTCATCATAACCTCATCCACTCGTCTGTTACGGTCCCTCCTACACTCACTCCCAGACACATTCAGTCACACACAAGGACACAACACAGATTGCCCTGCAACATCCGGCGTCGCCGTTTTCCAAAGTTTCCGTTCGTTTATGCAATTGTGCGAATTGAAACCTGTTTACATAAGGCTCAGGTGGGCAAATGACGGCGTGTTTACACACTCGGCCGTACCAGATCGACTGGGTGGTTTGTGTTGTTGCTGAAGTGATCCATCAAAACTGTCGGCCTCTGACAAACACAGTCAGCTCCTGACGGACAATGGCCACGACAATGTCACCAAAAAGAGTCATGAGGGCCCCCTCACTGATGGACCTGTGCAACAATACAGAGCGGTGTGCAGTGAGTGATGCTCAAGGACCCTACCTTGCTAAAGGGCCATTTGTCATGTGAGGAAACCATATCATCTTTTCCGAACGCTTTTGTTTTGTGAAGGATCTTTGAACTGAGCAGAAGCTGTGTTGTGAAAATGAAGGAACACGGGTGCGTGGATGAAAAGACAGAAGGATGGACGGATCAAGAGAGCAGAGATCAAGCAGAGATGACCACATGGACCAATCGGACTTTACTGAAGTCTGACTGACTCTCAGTTCCTTTCATACGCTGCATCTCGTCTTCTTTCTTCCTCTCCTAAAGTCTCTGTTCTCAATTAAAGCTGTCCTCGAGAAACTCAATCTCTTCTCTCGTGCTGCAGCCCCCCCTCCCCTTCTCTACACACACACACACACACACGCAAAATACTAATTCAGCAAGCCTAACACTCATGCTCTGACATGTCCTCTGTCCGTCTGCTTCTTTCTCACACACTGCCAAAAGACCAAAGTTAGTGGAGAACTCTGAGGAGCAGACTCACCACGGCTGGGATGGAAACGCCGGACAGCGCACCAGGTGAGGAGGTGTAAGTCAGAGGTGAGGTGAGCAGGGAAGCAGAGTAGTAGCTGAGTGTTTGTCAGTCAGAAGTCCCTCTCAGAGTGACGCTGGAGCTCAGCCTGTTGCATTCCGCCTCCCTCTTCTTCTCCCCGTCTCTCCCTCTTTCTCACTCCCTCCCTCCCTCTCTCTCTCTGACTAACATACGCCCTCCCTCTTCGTCTCTCGCTCTAAAAATCATTGTGTACTTTGATTCACAAACCCTGCCTTTGTCACGTGATCCAACACTTCAAATATACAGCACATTTTTGACCAGCCACAGAATGCCTGGAGGAAAGGGAAAACAGGGTCCAGAAAGCTTAGGTTTCAACTTGCTGCCCACCCCCACTCTTTCTTCCTGCCTCCCTCTCACTCTCTCACTCTCCTTCCCCATTTCCCTCTCGGTTTTTCCAGTTTTCCTTTTTTTTCTGTCAGTCTTTTATTCTTTGTCTTTCACTCTAACCTAATTTAAATTACACTTTACCTTCAGGGATAGACTACATTTTCGGTAACTATTTACAAATAAAATATTTAATTTGCTGAACCTTTCAGCATGCATGCACACACAAAAACACACATACGCACACACACATAGACACACACACACACACAGGTGAGCTGATGCATGCGTTTACACACGACTGCACAAATGAAACAGCCATTTGCTCACGTCCACAAACACACCGGGGGCTGCTCACCTTGGGGAATATTAGTATCAGCCCTTGGCTCTGGCTCCGTGGTTACAGCGCCCGGACTGGGCCGGACCACGAGGGATTCCACGGGCCCAGAACCAATCAAGGGAATCTTGTCACCAAACTCTGACTAATTAGTCTGACGTGAGTCTAGATACGACTGTGCCCACGGGGTGTATTCTAAAATGTTCTATTCTGCTTTGTTTGAACGAGTTGGACGTACAGAGACATTCTAATGGAGATGTTGACAAACTTTTTGTTTTGAGGGCCACAATTAGTTTTAGAGTTGCAATGTGGAGATGAGTTTGGTGCAGGTGGGTGGAGCAATCATGTTAACTAATATAAATAACATGTTAAAGTCATCCATAAAAGCTGAAGTGCTAAAATGCTATTAGCTTTCTAAATGCTGCCTGTAGGGAAAACATAAGGCAGGAGTATAATCACAATACAAGCCAATTATATAATTTGACCAAGTCTGCGGGGCCAGATTACAAAGATGAGCGGGCCACATGCGGCCCCTGGACCTTAGTTTGATCATCCGGGTTCCAATGGGTGTAGATATGGCGTTAAGAAGAGTTTGTCCCAGAACTTCTTATTATTATATTGTTCGGTAAATCTGTATCAAAAAGAACAGTTGACAACCCTTTATTTTGTGATTAACAAACTGGTTTGCAAAAGTTTGTGACTTAAATGGGGGTTCCCAAGAATTTGGTAAACAGTGGTCTTCGCGCACCGCAAAGTTGTGGTTGTTGTTGCGCAATCAATTTCAGTAAATTTGATCGCTTTGCCCTGAATCAGTCTCCACTCCCCTGCGGTTGAGTCTGCTCCAGACCACTCTCCAGCTTTCACTACCCCCAACCCTGACCCGTCGATCCTGTCACTACCTCAGGTTTAAGAAGAAGTTTTTGGGGTTCCACATTGGGAAAGTACATCAGATTTTGGTCACTCATGCAGTGTGGAAACTCTGTATTTTAAGGTCAGTACTCTTCAAATAGTAGGCCACCTGAGGTGACCTTGCTGTTATTCTTTAATAATGGTAAGCCTCCAGTCACTAGGTGGCAGCACCTCATATAGTGGTTTATACAGATGCTTCTTCTTTTCCTATTGAATGTCTGTTTTTTTCATGTGTTGCTACAGTGAATCAATCTTTTCCATCTCCTTTTTTCATTTTTTCTTTGTTCTACCCTGACTCTTACTCCCTCACTGCATCCATCATCCATCAATCTCCTCTTTGGTCTTCTTCTTTATCCTCTACCTAGTAGCTCCATCGCTAGGATCTTTTTTTTTTTTACCAATGTATACACTGTCCCTCCTTTGAACATGTCTAAACCATCTTGCTATGGCTTCTCTAGGTTTCTCTCCACACCTTCCCTTTGTTGTCCCGCTAATTAACTCACTGGTCCTGTCCATTCTTGTCTCTCCTAAAGAGAATATGATCAACTATACCTCTGCCACCTTCAGCTGCGTTTCCTGCCTATTGCTAGTGATTTTAAACCATACATCACGGCATGTTACGAATGTCCTGTAAACCTGTGCTCTATTCTTCACCCCATTTACACAGTCTCCACTGCTTTGAACAGTTACTCCTCAAAACCTAAACTCCTGCTTTTTCTCAATCGCTACCATTCCAATGTTCTCCCTCTCATTGGCCTTCCTTCCTTCTCCACCTAGTGCAAACCCATCACCTCTCTTGGTTTTCTTCTAGATGCTGCCTACGCTTACTACAGATCACAATGTCATCTGCAAACATGGTTTATACAGATGCAAATATACATATTGGCAGGTTCTCAAAAGTGTTTTAATTTGCAGTGGCATGAAAACATCTCTGTCCCCAATCAAGTATTTAAAGACCACTGGTTTAGTTGAACATAATACTGATATATTTGTGGGTGATTGAAAAAAAATCCAGTTGAAGATCTTCTTCTAGAGCTCTGAAATTTCTCTTTCTTAAAAACTTAACTTAAAATTCCCTACATCCCATTTAATTGTCTTGCCTGAATTTAAGGTTATGAAATTAATACCATTAATAATGCCAAAAATACATATTAAAACACAACACAGATTTGGTTCCTAGTAAATGGACTGTAATAAACATCAGAGTAATAAAGTAGAGAATGTACAGCACAGATATCCTGGCAAAGAAATCCCACAGTCTGTTATATTCTTTATGTGAGATGACTTCATCAAACCTCACAACACAAGTGGCTATTAACAGTTTTCCATCCTGCCTGCCTTGAAAAGTACAAAGATCCATTCACCCAACACCTTTAAATCACTTCATGTGGACGACTTCCCTTCGCAGGACTTTGCTAAGCAAACCAAAGCAGCAGTTTTGGACTGGCTAAGGAAGTATTTAATGGAGAAAAATGTGATCCATGATGAGATCAAACCAGGCAATAGACTCCCGGAGGGACACCTTTACCTTCATCTTCATGTCAGAAATGAAACTGTGTTGTCTGGCCAACTGCTCGTGTGGCAACTCTTTCCACCCACTGATGTGACAGCACCACTCAAATCTGGTCAACTTCACCCAAAAAGAACGGGAAAACAAAACCTGTATATTTTGTCCTTCGCTTGCCCTATGACCAGAGACAATAAAATGATAAAAATAAAATTTCAGTCATTAAAAAAATGCCTCAGACTGAAAACCAGTTACATTTTATTGCAAAGCACAGCGTTAACTATTAAATGTATTTTTGGAGCACATTACACCATGTGTTCTTAATAGAAGGTAACAGAAATTATCTGCAATAGAGTTTTTGAAGATGGAATTTTTGTCATTAACGTCTCCGATTTAACTTTTATTCGCATGTGTTGTGACAATGTTTATGGAATAAATAAATGTATCAATGAAAAAATGACCAAAAACATGTCAGTAAAATAAGATGACTGCTGTAAATAAGGTTTAGAAACAAGAGTTGAGTGGATTTGGGAGGGTTAGGATCAGTTCCCTGGCAGGAAGAAATCCATCAAATTCATTTGTAAGATTGACAAAAGGCTAACATTAAAATTTGATTTTTTTTTAAATGGGGGACATCTGTATTTATTTTTAATAATCTATTAATTCCTCTGGAAATTATGCCTCTGCAATTAACCCATTAAGGAAGCGGACCTGGGTCCGCAAGGCCCCCTGTTCAACTCCCCCTACTGCCAAGTTACCACCGAGGTCCACTGAGCATGGCACCGTCCCCACTCACAGCTCCCCGGGCGCTCAAAGCTGCCCACTGTTCACTTTGGTGATGGGTTAAATACAGAGGTCGCATTTCGTTGTGTGAATCACAATGTTCTAATGACAAGGAGTTTGCTTTCCTTCCTTTCCTTAGTGAGCAGAGCACCTCTGCGGTAAATTGGCGGTAGGGGATTCGACTGGGGCCTTGTGGACCCAAGTCCGCTTCCTTATCCACTAGGCCACCAACTGCCCCCCCCGGTCCCCCTTTTTTTAATTAGTTAGTTAGTTAACAGTAGTTGTTTCTGGAATTCCAAACGCAGTCATTCATTGACACTTTTAAAGAGGGAGAAGTTAAGTTCATTAATTTGTTTAAATCCAACTTCCAAATCAACAACCACCAGCCTCCACGACTGCCACCCAAATCACACTGCACCATAGTGTAAGCCTTCCTGCAGGTGGTGTGCCCACTGGAAGTTACAGTACACTTGTGAGGCAGATCAGTCATTGGCCACATCTCCCCAATATTGTGAACTAATTATACAATTTCTGGGCTGAAACCGACAATGTTATTCTTTGACAAGAAAAAAACACTTTCGTTTGGAGCCTAGAGTTGGGAAGTTAATACTAAGAAACTATCTGATAGTTTCTATTGATATTTTACATTTACATTTCCTCAAAGTAGGTTTTGTCAAAAAATGCTATAAGGGTTGCATGCAAAGCTGCCACATCTGTAAAATACTGTAACATCAGCAGTATTTTTACTGTTCTCTCTTTAGTTATTCAGTTGTAAACTTCTCAGCTCTCTGTCACTCTCTCCCCTAGTCCATACATGACGGATTAAAGGTGGACACTAAGTGGACCACAGTTAAGAGTGTGAATGATGTTGGTCTCTACATGTGGTCCACTGATGGACTGGGGAACTGCCCAGGGTGCACTTGCCCTCGCATGTGACCCTGAAAAGGATTAAGTGTTAAAAGGTCAATGAATTAGGTTGTGGAGCACGCAACTGGACAGAAAAGACATCCAAGCGCCCTCTGCAGGACATGTTTAGCAAGACTAACCCAAAGTTTGTAGCTCCTAAACTGTAAAGCACTCATTCCAGGATGAGTGATTTCTCTAATCTGCGAGTACAAATACTGTACTGCTGCTGATGTTGTTGTTGTTTTGATATTCCCAAGAAGCCGCTCCAAAAATTCCGACTTGGTTCACACCTTCTGATCATTTTGGTTACAAATAGAAAACTGTCCGTAGTCCAGCCGCAGGTCCACATCTATAGGACACTGCCACACTTCTCACAACAGTGTCAGCACTGTTTGTGTTTCTGTGTCAGTGAAATGTGAGGAGAAGGTGAGACATCAGGCCAGGGGTGAGATAGATAGATAGAGAGAGAGAGAGGTGTGTTTCTAAACTGTAAAATGTATGGGATGATAACAAGCATCTGTTCCTACACATGCTTCCACGAGCTGATACGTGAACCACACACCGAGTGAACACACACACACACACACACAAAGTTTGTTTCTGTGTTGCAGCTGAAAATGTCAAAATATATCAATGAGCAACAATACAGAACACAATAAGTGGTTGTTTCAGTGTTTTGCCAGCAGCTGGGTTCCTGGTGGTTCTGAGCTCACTGAAGAGCCCAAAGATGAACAACACAGACGTAAGAACAAAGAAAGAGAGGAAAAACTGGAAGAGAAAAACGAGGGGAACTTATGACTTTTTGCAGAGCTTGAAATGGGGCCCTTCTTGGCAGCAGGCAGTGGAGAAACCGCAGAATAGTGCGACTGAGAGGAGGAGAGGAGGCGGGTGGAGGAGAGAGGGGAGCGAGGCAAAAGGACAAGGGGAGAAGAAGGAGAAGGAGTAGGAGAAGAGAAAGGGTGAAGGAGGACTGGTGTGGACGACAGGTTTTAATCAGCAACAGGCTGTTGGTAATGAGATCACTATCCCACTGCACTCAGATTGATGTCATGTGAAGCTCGGTGGTGCACACAGAGGCATGTAGAGGATGACAGGCATGCATGACAAGCTCGCTCACACACATACAGGCATTGGAGCATGGATGCTGGAAGGTAAAGTCAAAGTTGCTTTCATATTGCGACGACGGCTACGCGCCGCGGGGGGATCGCAAACACGCGAGAACCTCTAAAACCCCTCTATGCGTTGGTGCTAATTTTCTTCAAGTAGAAAAGAAAAAAAAAAAGGGGGCTGACACAAATATAATCACACCCACACATATACTATAAACACATTCAGGTCCCTGGGCTCCTTTATGTCTTTTCTGTCTCAATCAGCTAAACATGTCTACACACAAAGAACACTGTGTAGCAGCGGTGAGGGTTGGCAAGACATGCAGGCAAAAAATAAGAAGGAGGAGAATACGGGGTCTGGAGTGAGGACAAGAACGGAGAAATAAAGTTAAGAAAAAAATAAGCAAGGAGGAGAGGGGGGGCACTGAAGGTAACAGATGTCACACAGAGGTCACAAAGTTGAACACACATTCAGAGATATAGGCAGTGTCACGTAATGAGATAAATGGAAACACAGCGAGACGACCAAAAAGCCATTCCGAAAGACAGCGAAGCATATTTGGCGTAATTGATATTGTTTGCGACTGTTTTCGTCCAAGGAGAAAGAACAGAAGACAGCAGAAGTAAGAGGAGGAGGGGGGGTTGTACACGTGCATTCAATGAACAGCGAAATAGTTTTTCCTTTATAAATGTTCCCCAAAATTCAACCATGATGTCACCATGAACCTACAGTGAACTCAAACTCCGTCAGCTACCATTAACGTTCCCCTCTCTGCTCCCTACTGCTTCACCTCCCTGCCTCCTCCATCTCCTTCCAATCCGTCCTCACTGTCCATGCGTCACCTTTCCACCAAGTAGTCTCACCTGTTGGTGATTTCTCACCCTCTGATTGGACACTTTCTTGGACGTATTCATTCACTCACTTGTTAAACTTAACCATAACCAAACTACAAAGTCCTGTCTCATGGGATAAAAGTTTTGGTCCAAATTTACATTCTTTGCTAAAAAAAAGAACCCAACAAAACACCAAACTTGTAATAATTTTACGTTAATAGGTAACAAATACAATCTTGAAGACAATCAAAACTCCCCATAACTGTTTGGAAATTCTTAACAAGGACAATTTTAATCAGAACAAGCTGGCATATTTTGGCCGAGACCTGCACTTATGGTAATTCAATCACAGAGGGAGGGGAAAAAGGAGGAGAGAAAACTGAAGAAGGGGGCACATGGAGGGTAGCAGAGTGTGAGACGGGGAAATAAGAAAAACAGAGGGAGGAAAAAGGAGACAGTGGGCGGATGGGAGGGTGAAGTAGGGGCTGAGTGGTTGAAGGAGTTTGATCCACATGTGGAAGTGATTGTCTAATTACAGCAGATATGTATAAGTGTTACTGCCTGCAGGACAGATGGTGATTGGAGGGGGCAGAGCGACAACGCAGAGATGATTGGATAGAAAGAGGGATCGGGACGGCTTCAAGGAGAACAGGGAGTGAGATCTGGAATAATGGTGCCCGGGCTGTTGCCCTTATTTGATTCTCCGAGATCTCAGACATGTGTTCTTGCCTAATTTAAGGATTTCCATCCTGAAAAGCTTCTTCACAGGAGACCGAGCAGAAAGTGTTTTCAGTACAGCAGGAAAGCTAAACTTTTGAAGAAAACTGCCAAAAAAACAGCTCTGCTGACTTTGTCCAAAATATTTTAGCATTCATCTAGAACCCTATTAAAAGCTAATCAATGTGCAGATTAAATCTTGTTTGTGTAATTTGTATCAGAACCTTTAGCTCCGCGTTCGCCGCAGTTATACACAGAGCAACACTGTGGGTGGTACTGTTACATGACCAGGACCAGTTATTCACTGGAATCCAGGCGTGTAGCTGGGAAACTTCTGTCCCAGCCAAATTCTTACCAGGAATTAGCATATTACCTGCAATAAACTGCCAGCGTTTGTACTGATTGAACAAACAAGATTTAACTTGTTAGGGAATAAGAATTCAAATACTGATAAGCCTTCAATCAGACTCTAATGCTACACATGCAGAGATTAAACAAATTTCTAGAAATCAACTTTCTACCCTTAAAATATAGCTTTTAACACTTCTGGTACTTTTACTTTTGTTGAGAAACAGAGTTACCAGTACTATGCCATATTACTTGTAGTCGATAGGAGATTGTAGTGCTGTCCCTTAATCTTGGTGGACCCTTTACTGTACCCAAGGTGAATCAACTATATATTATTCTAGTTGGTTTTTTTTTTTTTTATTTATTTATTTTTAATTATTTTTAGAACTTTGTTAATCCCTTGGGAGTATCCTTCAGGAAATTATGCCTCTGCTTAATTTAACCCACCACTGAAGGGAGCAGCGCCCGGGGAGCAGTGTCTGGAGACGATACCATGCTCAGGGCAGTAGGGGGATTCAAACCGGGGGGCCTTGCAGACCCAAGTCCGTTTCCTTAACCACTAGGCCACCAACTGCCCTATCTCCATATCTCCATGTCTGTTCTTCCCTACAAATATTCCTGCCTTGGAACTCTACTTTAATTCTTGCCCATAGTATCAAGTACCATAAATTATACATGTTTACAAGCTTAAATCCAACAAATGCTTCTTAAGGCCTCATGCAGAAAAGGGTGCATCAAACAGTTTGATTGAGTCAATAAGAAAAAGTAATATTTTCTTCTGTTAGTTGCGTTAAGTGTCTATTGTGTTTAATCTTTACCCTGCCTTTCCTCAACAAAGATTAATACATAGTTGAGATGAGCTGCCAGCCTCAGGTTAATCTGGCACCTCTTCACAGGAGACCATCTGTCAGCACAACTGAGCAGGTCTAGGCTGCCTTCGCCACATTTTGTCTACCTGTCAGGAAGCGTTAAAGTCCTCTAGAGGGTAAAACAGTGACGGGTATTGAACATAGACTCAGATTTGTCTCTCTAAACTCAGATTCGTCTCTTTGTTTTTCTGTGTGTCCCACTGACCTACATGCCTCAATGCAAATTTGGATTGTAACCACTTGGGTGAAAACTCTAGTTTCTAGAGCACAGGCAGACAAAAAACAGTCGCACTCCGTACTCACTGCATCCACACAGGGATTTTCAATTGGTTGCACAACTCTGCCAAAATAACAATTTAATTTATTTGTATATATTTACCGTCAATCCCTGGTTTGCTTGAGTTCCTTAGTGTTGCCACATATCTGAAAAACAACACAAATCATTGACGGGACTCTGCTAATTGAGCTATTGAGCAACACCAAGTCGGGTTTTTTTGCCATCACCGACCACATATTTGACGCAAATTCTATATTGCTTTACCGACATTATTATCTGTCTTTGTCTGATCTAAGTCTGGATAATTCCTTGTAGCGGGAAAGGCTACAAGTATGAACATAAAATCTAACCACTGTGACTCTAACATTTATTTTCTTGGCTGCGCTTCAGGTTGTGTTATTGTTCAAACTCCTGTTGATCCCCACAGATGGTTTTATCTAAAGGGAGCAGCAAACACATACAGTAGAGTTGTATGATATCGTCTATCAAAATGACAAAAATAAGTATTGTAGTAAAAGTAAATAGTGTGCATTTTCAACAAAAAACAGCCAACAGCAACCTAAAATAGCCCAGAAAAAACTTGCCATAAGCAAAACAACTAAGAATCCAAAATATTTGGAAATTGGCTTAACAAATCAACCAACTTACAGTAGAACCAGATGTAACAAAAAAGTTAACCCAAATATTTTTGTCTGTCGAAGAGCTCGTAATCTATCAAAAAGATAGCTTAAAAAAGTGTAGAAATGTAAAAGAATAGAGACTGAGGTTTGTCCAAATATTGTTGTAAGACTTAAACCCTACTGTAGAATAAATAAAAAAAAGTTTAAATAATTTTATTATATATTAAGTCTATCAAATAATTACCACCACAAAATGAATCAATAACAAATTTAATTGATCTAAAGTAAAGAAAAAGTTAAAAGCAAAAAGTCAAATTTCAGAAATAGCCAGATTGTAAAGGATACTATTTGATGAGGGTATTTGAAAAGTTTGCCAACAAATAGCCTGATGATGATGTAAGTACAAAAAATGTATATATTAAGGATAGGTTTTTTTAAAATATTTGTCAAAAACAAGTAGCAAAACTAGTTAAAGTTAGAAATTAGTGCAGATAAAATGTGGAGTTATATCTGTTTTCCATCTGCAGGAAGGCTCACAGTATGGTGCAATGTGATTTGGGTGGCAGTCGGGGAGATTGCTACCCCTGAGATACACACTTTATCCCTATTTCTCTCACTTTACCTCACTATTAAGTCCATCTTTGTCATTCTCTAGCCTGGGAAATGACAAAAAATGCTTCTTGACACTTGTTCCCTGTCCCGGTGTAAGTGTGTTTTGGCAACCGCTGTAAATACATTAGTTTGCACAATGCAGCCATAGCTATGAAATCAGCTACATGAGGTTTGATATGTTTACAGTCCCCACCCTCTTAAATCTAATTAGAGCCTCCATGTTAAAGTGCTGTACATCTAATTCTGTCTTCTGTGCATCTGTGCTAAAACAAACTCTAGTCCACGCCCACGGTGAACGTAATTAAAGCAGATGTTTTAAGGTCACACACAACCGGATTTTCTCTTGTAAGCGCTCCATACTTATAAAATACCTATCACAGTAGAGAGTGAAAACCGAGCTCGTATTTAGTTAAAACATTACTGCCACCTAGTGTGCAGTGCGGGCTTGGTCATTTACAAAGTTATCATTTCGGCTTGTCCCTTTTTCAAGGGGTTGCCACAACGAAGTCAACAATTTCCATCTCACCCTGTCCTCTGTATCCTCAACTCTAACACTAACTACCTCCATGTCCATAAATCTCCTCTTTGTCTCCTACCTGGTAGCTCCATCTTTAGCAGTCTTCTACCAATCCATCTTCCTCCTGTCCTCAACCTAATCCTAGTGTCTCTAACCCATACATCATGGCTGGTCTCACAACTGTTCTGTAAACTTCTCCCTTCACTTTATTTACAATTGCATGTTTGCAAATGGTCGTTTACAAACACAACCGCAGTTAAACTCCCCCACACAATTAAATTGGTAATTAACAACAGCTTCACCAAATGTACTACCTCTAATTATCCACATATGTCATGACAGTACCAGACACTATCATTCTCCGGAACAAATAACCCAGCAATTTAATTTTATTATTATTTCTTAATAATGAACCTGCGACTGCCTCTTTAAACCACAGGGAGGCGCAGCTCCATCACACATAACATCTCGACCTCAGGCCCTTGTCTAAACGCTCTTTTTCATACACTGTATTGTATTGTAAAATACGTTTATCCAGAACGGACAACAATTAATGAAACAATTACATGAAATAACTCCAACAAATATATACATATATACTATAAGTACACACACACACACACACACACACATATATGTATATATATATAATTATAATTTATATATTTATATTAAATTATGTATAATTTAATATAAAATTTTGTAATATCTAGTAATATAGTATTGTAGTACATTTTTACTAAAATTCTAAGTGCCGACTATATAAACAAATCCTAAATTTGGAACATCTGTTCTGTATTTGTACCTCACAATAATAAGACTGAATGTTAATATAAATAAAATACACTTCTACACTACTGAATAATTTTGTCATCAAGTATACGTTTGTGTATTTATGATTTTTAAAGTATTAAATGTAGCATTCCCCAAAGTGGGCCCACAGTGCTTTTCACCACGAGGTATACATTTTAAAAGCTAGACATTATTGCTTGATAATCCACAGTAAATTCCTGATGTCCTGGAAAACTTGACGGTATTTGTTAAAAAATGCTAGGCTCTTACTTGACCCAATACAGTATTGAATAGCATTTTTCTTAAGTCTTAAAATAATGCGAAAATTATACATGTTGTCTGCATTGAAACGGCCTGCAAGGAGTTTATATCCGGCCGAGGATCATCAAATCAGTTTGGAGTTACTTGGACAGGAAGTGTGTCAAGATCCAAACAATATCAAAAAGAAACCTATAAATATTTTAAAGTCCTCTGGTCAATTTCTATATATATTAGGGTTCAATATAGGCAAAAGTACACTAAAAAGGCTGAAACTTAAACTGTGAAGATGTCCTTATCATCTGTTTATCTGTAGAAAATTCCATCACCCCATTAGAATTATCACTGGTTGTTGGTTCTAAGATGGAACAAAAGACGAACCTCATATGGTTCTAAAATGTGAAACTTAACCATTAACACTTACAGTCCTTCAACTTACAGTTCGTTTTAATGCCTGATTCCACTAAAGGTCTATTTGTTTGGCAAGATATTTTGAAAACATCAAAATAGCTCAGAGTTTATTTTTTGAGCTGATAAAAAACCCTTTTCTATCGTTTTCTTGATTGTCGAAAATTTTTAGAATTTGAAATTTGTAGTGTATATCAACGGTATTAAGTCGATCTAATCACAGTTTTAACAACAGGAGTCAAGTATACAGTGCAGTGTAGCGTGTATTCCATATTTTCATTTACTTTATTTAACTTATGTTTCCAAAAAAAATGTGAAATTGGATAATTTCCTAGGACACTATATATATACAGTATATACAGTATATATATATATATATACATACATACATAGACAAAGGTGACATGGATTGTGTCATGTTTTTGTTATTCTGATTAGCAATTACATGAAATTGACT
>JAFBJS010002860.1:141072-164311 GCA_016785265.1 Paraplagusia blochii | reverse complement strand
TTTTGCTTTGGACCATCAGAAGTCGTCTCTCGTGGCGGTTGTTTACGTCAGGACCAGATCTTTCACTCCTCAGGTTTCAAGATTATGACTGGCTGCAACAATAAGAAAAACCTTCATTCTACCTACTATATATTTTAAGATATTACATCTCTTATAATGGTCTGTGGTAATAATAAAAATCAAACCAGGGTGTTGAACTCTTGTCTGCACACAGCTCTGCTGGTCCAGTAGATCAGAAAGAGACACAGGAGATTTTCAATAATCAGCAGCGTTAGCACCAGTCCACGAACTGAGGCACAAGGCTGCAAAAAAAAAACATCTTTAACATCTTCAGGGGTTCATATTGTTCTGCACATGGTAGAAACAAATTTTCTATGGATGAAATTTTATTCTTACCATGTATGGAAGTAGTGCACAGACATTGGGAAACATTACAAGAACCACAGTGATTTGACAAATTGACCAGAAGAAGCTGATGATGTTTAGAGAGAATGACACCTTCACCTGGAGAACAGAGGAGGTCACAACAGCCCTACACGTCATGTCAAAATATTATTTTTTTTATACGAATCTAAATGTTTTTCATTTTGTTTCTTTTTAATGGAAACAAAGAAAGAGTCCTGAAACTATAACCTAAAAGCTTCCATAAACACAAGCTAACATTCTTAATTATTCTAATATAATATTAAATATATATAATAGTTAACATAAAATATATTTTTCCATACACACACATACTGTATATACATATATAGATATATGTATATTACGTGTATATACTGTATATATATATACTCTGTATATGTGTATATTTTATATACATATATAATTAGATATATTTTCCGCAATGTAACAGAAAAACATATAAAATATATATATATAAATAGATTGACTATATATAAATAGACTGATTATTTAGTCATATATGTTGATATCTTCATATATACATATGTGTATAAACATATATATTTTGTATGTATATATGAATATATACATATATGTTTGTATATATGTGTATATACACATGTTTATGTGTATATACTGTATGTGTGTTTATGTATATATTCATATAAACATACAAAATATATATGTTTATATATATATATGTATATATGAAGATATCGAATTTATTTATTTATTTTTTGTCACGGAGCCAATGAATGAACAAACGTATCCAGGGTTGTCATTCTCACCAAACCCATGTGTGGAGTCATTCCTGAGGCGTAGGAGAACAAACCAGTGATCATGAACTAGAATAAAAAAAATGAATAAAAATAGTCATCAAAGTAATAGTAATAGTAATGAAAGAAATATGATTAAAATGCTTTTAAACTTTCAATGTTCTGTGTTATTTACTTACCACAATGCAGGGAAGATTGTAGGCCACATGCATCATAGTTCCCATTGCACCCAGAGCACAGACAAAGACTCCGATGAGAATTTGGACTGCCTGTTGAAAAAGAAATGAATCTGTTGAAAGGATTCCCGGTTAGTGTGTAAAACACATTCATCAAACTTTGGCTCAGGGGCCAGATCGGGCCCACAGTGTAATTGACACTATATAAACCTTATATGCTGACAGAATCTGGAAGGAGAATCGACAAAAAGACGTAAGAAACAAATACAACTGATGTGAGTTTAAATTTAATTTCACATGTTTCTATAATATTAAGCTTTGCTTGGTTTAGATTCTGTGTTTCCACAAAAACTTGTTTTGTTTCCAGTAAAAATACAATATATTTAGTTTTTGTTTCCTTAAAACAAGTCAACAATTGCCATCAATCTCGAACCATCTTTATTAAAGACTTTGTCCCTGCTTTTATTATCGCCCACTTTTGGCCCCAAACAACAGGTCATCTGGATCTATTTGGTCAAAGTTCCTGGGTCACAAATCAAACTTACACCAACATGTTTTGGTTTCCCTCTGTGGACAAAGAGCTTGTAGAAATCCTTGAAGACGCAATTAAAATTCTCCGGCATCTCATATCCCGCTCCATCCCTCAGAATCCGGATTGGAATAGTGATGACCATGGAGTTGTTGCATTCAAATGTCTTTCTCATGTTGCTGTGAGGACGAGACACAAGATCAGAGGCTTTGTTTTGATCTTCCACTGACAAAACATTTATCTGAGAAACACAAGAACAGGATTAAAGATAAGATCTCACCTGCTGTCCAGCCTCTTCTGTATCTAGTGATTCGAGCAGTGAAGCGGAGGAGGCATGTGCAGAGCTCAGACCCGGGGCATGATGAGGAAGTTGGTGGGTGACCTCACAGTATTTACAGGGAAGTGTCAATGTCTGAAGAAACCAATCATTCATGTAAAGAAGACAGAATAAGAAGTCACCCGGTAAGAACCTCTTTCTTGAATCTTTATACAAGTAAATATTCCTTTCATCCCTTAGAATGGAGATGTGAACAAAGTAAGTCACGTGATTTTTGAAATTGAAATTAATTTCACGTTGAGTTTTTACATTGTACAATGTCAGGAAACCTAATTAGATATGATAATTAAAGCTAAAATGTATAAAATATTTCTATATGATGCTCAGGTAAAGAAAGAACAAAGGTGAATAAAAAAAAAAATAATTGTACAAAATTCACCCATAAAGACTTTCGCACACATTTTTAGCTCATTCTTCACAGGCAGGAAACAGTTTGACCAAACTCAGAAAACACTCACACGGGTGGAATTTAATGAAAATATGTCGAGGGAAATATGGAAAAATACAACTCTGAATTTTGATTAGAGTTGTTTATTGTGAGTTGTTTAAGTCATTTTTGTTTTTGTCTCCTTCCAACAGCCAACATGGCCTGTGCTGACTATGACATGAGTGTACGTGCAGTTGATGAAGAAGACGATGAAGACCATAGAAGAGAGCGGTGTGGACCACCGGTGGTGACCATGTACCAGGCTACTGCATTTATACCGTACAAGAAGAAACCGCTTCATGACCTCATGAAGAAGCAACCTTGTGTGATCGGGGTGAGATGAAACTGAAGACTTTGATCTTAAACCAAGTTACACAAACTGTGGTCCCAGTATTCCAGATTTTTCCAGATGTGATCACTTAGAGTAGAGACGTAACCGATGAGGTTTGATCTCAAACTTTAGATGTCACCTGAGACGTGAGATATGACCCCATAGTTGAGGTCTACCCTCAGAGTAAAGATGTGATATTAAGGTTGGGATGTGACCCCATAGTTAAAGTCTGAGCTCAGAGTCAGGATATGACCCCAGAGTTGAGGTTTGATCTCAGAGTTGAGATGTGATCTCAAGGTTGGGATGTGACCACAGAGTAAAGGTATACGTACACTTAGATATGAGATGTGATATCAGGGTTGGGATGTGACCCCATAATTGAAGTCTGAGCTCAGAGTTGGGATATGACCTCATAGTTGATATCTCAGCTTTCAGATGTCACCTGGGACATGAGATATGACCTCGGAGTTGAGATCTACACTCAGAGTTGAGATGTTATATTAAGGTTGGGATGTGACCCCATAATTGAAGTAATTGAGTGGAAATGTAACTTTTTGCTTGAGATACAACCTTGTAGATAAATGTGATCCTAGATTCAGGATATGACCCCAGACTTGAGGTCTACACTCAGAGATAAGCTGTGATCTCATGGTTGGGATGTGACCACAGAGTAAAGGTATACACTCAGAGTAAAGATGTCATATCAAGGTAATAATTGAAGTCTGAGCTCAGAGTTGGGATGTGACCTAAAGGTTGAGATGTGACCCTTATATTTCATATGTGAACATGTAAGATGTGACCCTAGAGGTGAAATTTCACTTCCAGCTCCAGATGGGACCTAGTAGATAAATTCAGGATGCGACCCCATAGTTTCTTCTCCTACTGTTGACTATTCACAGCATCTCAAACACGTCCTGTTCTGTTCTGCTCACCTCTCTGTTTGTCCTCTGTCAGTCCCTGCAGATGGCCAGTGGTTTCTTCAGCATCAGTCTGGGGATTCTCTTTGCCGTGTCCCAGGATATAAACGCCTCGCTTTTCAATCTGTTCAGAGTTTCCCAGTTGACAGGAGTCATGGTGCGTTTCTGCTCAAACACGGAGAGGAGAGCAACCAAATAAAAAAAAAAACCCAAAACAAGTCAATATTAAGAATGAACTCTTTAATGTTTCTCTCTGTTTACAGTTCATGTTTGCTGGAGCCGTTTCCATGCTGTTGTCCAAACAACCAAGACTGTTACCTGTGAGTTCAGATGTTTCTGATCAACCACAGATCATTCAATGTTGGTTATGGGTTGTTACTGTAATACTGTAATTCACTGCAGATGTCACTGAGGGTGAACTGTGGCTGCATCAGTGTGACGCTCATAGCAGTCTGTCTGACGATCGCTGACCTGGCTACAGAGCCAAATGAAAGAATTAACAACTTAGATGACCTTGGGACTTTGAGATGGGTGAGATTTTGTTTTTCCTGTCTTAAAATATTGAATAACGCTTAAAATGTAAGATAAAACAGTGTTTATGTATATCCTACAGATCAAGGTGCTGTCCCTGTGTGTGATGATTTTGGAGGTGTTCCTTTCTGCACTTCTCTGTTTTTGGTTCACCAAACTGAAAAATGCCTAATCATCATCACCATGCATGTATGAGGAAGCAACAGTGGACTTCTTTATTTTAGGCTTCCATTAGAAGTTATATTTCTGATCTTCCAAGTAACATTTCTGTGCTAGTTCCTTTTATTTTTTGGGTAAAATAATACAAAGACTATCTGGACACATTACAGGGCATGGTATAATGCTACAATAAAATAATACAGTTTCATGTAATTGGATAAACAATAACAATAGATGCAATTATTTCTTATCACCTTTTTCCCCAGTTTATTTAAAACTTACGACATTTTACTTATTTTATATTTAAAATCTGGCAACCCTGAAAAAAACCAACTTTCTTATTTGCAACTTTCTTTAGCTAATACAAGATATTTTTCTATCAGTTATTTCGTTTTAGCAATATGCGTTTAGCATTTTACGTATCATTTACATCATTTTTTGTACGTTTAATTTTTAATGTGTTCCAATAGCTAGTAATTTTACCTACCTATTGTAAACATTTTTGCTATTCAATTATATTCCGCCCGCGTTATCTTTTCGTCAGCACGACACCGGTGTCCGGAAGTTTCGTCTGACCCCAGTGAACTGCGCATGCGTACAACAAACGGCACTCAAGTCAGTAATTTTCTAGCCTCTGCTATTCACGGACGTACCTGGCAGCTAGGACGTTAGTTTCTCGCATACGCATAAGTTTATCGTATTTTTAATGTCAGACACATATTTTTGCAATAATTATAAATATTATCATATAAATAAAATATTAACTTATTGCAACAAAAACTTAATATTTCGTCATCATTCTATCCGACTTAAATGCGCATGCGTACAACTGCTGGACCGTTAGGTTCTTGTATATAAAGCTTTTTTCTCGTATTTCTAATTACAGTGAAATTATTTCTAGATAATAAATAGCTAGTTTTAGGAAGAAGAATTTTCAGCTTGTCATAAACTTACTGTACTTAGGTGCCACCCACGTATTTATAGTCTATCTCTTTGACGTAGTATTTTGCTACTACAATCCTGAACACAGAATCCTGAACAGAGAAGTATGTGCTGGTAACGTATCTCAAGAAAAAAAAAATCATCAGCAATGGCTACAGATTTCCCTAACGATACTCCTGAGGGGTTAATACAGTTCATCTATCTATATACATTTCCAATACAGGTAGGAAAAAACTATAGGAAGGACAAAACTTCAGAATTCTGCCATATTTCTTATCATTCATTTCTGTGCCTTTTGTATGTTTACAGAGCGGTGGTTGCCTTGTGTTTAAGAAACGGGACTTGGATCTCATTTTTAAACTTTATTTATTTATATTTTGGCCTTTTGTCTTATATATAAAAATGCAGATTTCTCTCTATCTGGCTGTTTATTTACTCAAATGTTTGATGCATTATTAGAGGTCATTTTTTCCTTATTAACTTAGGCAGCATAATTAGCATTAGGATTGACAGAAATCTTGTACAACAAACCTTACAGCGTACAAAAAAATAAACATTATTTACTGGATTAATTCTGCAGACAAAGTAATTTTAGGTAAATTCATTTTTTAGTTTTATCTGCTCTTACTCTGAAGTGACATTTCTGCTAAACAGGCCAGGCTGTGGTCGGGGCAAGAAGACAAAGTTCGTGTCAAAATAAATGTGAGCAGCCTGGTGGTCAACCCACTTCTCACCTCACAGTATCACACCTTTCTCTGGATTTCCTGCACTAGTGTGTGGTTCTCACACTTCCGCCTGCTTATCTGTAAGGAAGAAATTAGTGTTGCCGGTACAACAAGGCAAGACTTTGTTTTCAAAGTGCAGTCAGTAGTAGTAGTGGAAAAAATACGTTGAAAATCCATAAAGAAATCTATTTTAAAATCAAATGGAAAATGACTCTCATTTAGGAGCAATGATGCGTTGGGAAATTCAGGTTTTAGTCGGAGGTTTGGATAAAATGAAGATTCTGTTGATTTGAGTTGATCATCCATACGTCGGGAGATGTTGTTTCCATGATATCTTTTCATCTCGGCTTGTCTCGTTTTCATGGTTTGCCTCGTCAAATCATCTTACCCTGTTCTGTATCTTCTACTCCGACCCCTACTACCTGTGTTCACGTGCCGTTCATGCTTTACATACTACTTTCTTCTGAACAGAGTTGAAGACACCATATTAAAACATTGTTTTTATAACAAAAAAGTCCCCAAAAATGTTTATTATTCCATCATAAAGAGTATTACCTTTGATTGTGAAATACTGTAAAAATGGGCCGATACTGCAGGTGACATTTTTTTTGTTCTCATAAAAAGACAAAGTAAAGGAGAATGTTTTTTTTTAGGATTTTTAATCGTATGTACAAACAGAACTGGCAACAAACAAAACAACTATTAAACAATAAATCTGCCTATTTTTTAATAACGAAATAAACATTATAAAAAATGATCTACATTATAAACAGGTTGCTAGTCCATTGTAAGGAAATGTACAGACCACTGACGTACCATCATGACAAGGTGTCAGATACTTGAAATCTCATAAAACATTTGTTTTCTAGTGTCTTAGTGCTGCTGGTGGCGTTGACATGCGAAGGGCGGGTGGAGTCGTCCAAGTGTTTAGGGGTCTCACAGCTGTGAAAGGAAAGCGATAAAAGACAGGTTATTAAAATATACTAAAATGTCATCACATATATTATCCACATATTAACAACAACATAATTATCAACATGCAACAATAAGGAAAGATCCGCACCAGACATTTAAATGCTGTTTTATTAGCATTTAAAACTTAAGCATCGCCATTTTTAGTCCATTTTCTTTTTAAACTTTACATTATATATTTTTTTCATAGTTATTATTATTTTTCAGCTTCTTGTATTCTTTAGGCTATTTACAGTACTTTTTAAACAGAGAACTTTAGTATTCTCAGTAAACATTAACATCTGTTTTAATAATTTTTAATATACTTTTTACTATATCTCGGCTTAATTTATTGGTTTCAACTTATGGTAAAATGCATTCTGTTGCTATGTTACTGCCTTCTATTTGTGCTAAGTGTAAGATGAGCTAATTTTTTCTGCTATATTCTGCGTAAACGTTTGCACGTTATGCATATTTGTATTACATTTTTTCTATGTACATTTTAATACTTTTTCTAAAATTATTTTAATGGTGTTTTTATGTATAAACATTATTTTCTTTTCTAATATTGCTTCTTATTAATTCTTATTCTTCTCATTTATAATTTTGTTTTCTTTTTTCTTTTTTGGAGCTACTGTGAAAATTGTGTTTCCCCCTCAAAGGAAGAACAATAAACTGTTCTAATTTGGCAACATGCCAGTTTTAATACATCAACGGCTCTGTCAAGTTTTTATTAAATTTCATATATTGAGAATTTCAGCTGAGAATTTTTAACTAACTTTAATAAATTGGACCTAGTCTTTTTCTGTTTCTTACTTTTCTTACGTCACTTCCTTCCTCAGCCGTGACACAGAGGAGGTTGTGACCTGAACTGAAAAAAAAATTCCCACGAACGAGAAATTCTCTGAAGAGCAAAACTTTAGCGACATACAGAGAATATAGATTTCAAATATATTAGGCATGTCTGAAATTAACTTTTGCCAATATCCAATTTATTTATTTTTTGATATTCACTTGTACTAGTATGGTGACCCATTTGCCCCCAAACCTGAGGTAAACATCTCAGGACCATATGTGCCATTTTAGCAATTCCGGCAAAACTCAGACATTAATACAATATCACATAACTATGCTAATATCGGCTGATAATGCCTGGTTTTTGAACCACAAAAACATCCGCTCAACTTGACCCATAACACAAAAATAATAAAACCACACCTCAAGTACAGGAACATGCAGGTGCAGAGCAGACATTCACAAAACATGCAATATTTAGGAAATAAAGTCAACCCATAATGACAAACAGGACGCAAAGAGGAAAGGGAGGCAGAAAACCCAGAGGCAAACGTAGAGACTTGGCCCACGTTGACAAAACAAAGCAGCCTGGCGGCTCGTCAGGAGCCACTGCACTGTCATGCACCGAAGCACCTTTTCACACATATTAGTGTTTACGTTACGTTTATGTAGAGTCTGGAGACACTGTTACTTACTGAGCCAACCCCTCCCCCCCACAGGTCTGATCAGACCACTGTAGAAAGGCCTACAGCCACACGAGAAGTCTGGCTCTGGTAAAAACACAACAGCAGGAAAGGTTTGAGAGCCACCACTCAGACAACAGTTTTTACCACTTCCCCTTTAATATCTCTACAACTGGCGACCAGCTTTAGAACGCAATGCAAAATGTGTCTGCATATACAGTATATAAATATATATATATATATATCCCTGACTTTATATAGATAACATGCAATTACCAAAATATAGTAGTGAACAAATATATCTATCTATCTGAATGTCCATATATATATATATATATATATAGATCTATCTATATGTCCATATATATGTAAGTATCTGTTTTTATGTCTACACATTTCTATGTACCTATATGTCCATATATGTATATATATTTATCTGTATGTTCATATGTATGTATATATACAATTTTAAAAATATGTTTATATGTATCTATATGTCCAAACAATGTATCTATTTATCTGTATGTTCCCATGTATGTATATATAAAACTTTAAAATTATGTATACATTTATCTCGATGAACATACAGTGTATCTATCTATATGTATGTTCACATATATGTGTATATACATCTTTAAAAATATGTTTATATTTATCTATATGTCCACACGGTGTATTTATTTCTCTGTATGTTCATGTATATGCATATATCCATCTTCATGCCCATATACTGTATGTATGTTTCATATATAAGTATTTATCTTCATGTCCATATATGTGTACGTATATATGTCTCTGTATGCCCATATATCTATGTATTTTTAAGTAAAAAGGAATTAAAAAACAGGATGTATATATTCATCTATAAGTCCACACAGTGTATCTATCTATATGTATGTTCACATACATGTAAATATTTATATTTACATATTATACAATTATACAATATATAATATTTATAACTTTATACATATGTATTTATTTACCTATACGTCCATACAGTGTATCTATCTATCTAGCTGTATGTTCATATATATGCATATATACATTTTCATGACCATATGTATGTTTCTATCTTAATATCCATATATAAGTATCTATCTTTATGTCCATATATGTGCACGTATGTATGTATTTGTATGTCCATAAATGTTTATGTATTTGTAAATAAAAAAGGAATTAAAAAACAGAAATCAGACAATGACACATGAACTTCAGTGGAAGGAAGCAGATAATCTGTGACAAACGCCGTGAAGTCTACCTTCTAATAGTTTTTTGTCAGAAGACATCGGTTTGTCAAACCTACTGGGAAATATCAGTATTAGGAGAATATTAAATACTCGGCTGTTCACCACGAGGAAGACGGTTGGAAATGTAAAAAATAATTCACAAAAGAAATGACCAGATAAACTAATTTAAGAAACAGATTCTTAAATTTGATAAAATAAAATGACTCGACAAAAGCAAATAAGTCAAAGAAGGAATTGAGAATATTTCAAAATGTTAGCAACAATACTGCTCATGTCTGAAGTAAAAAGAGTACAATAAAACTGGAATAAGTGTTTCCATTCTTCAAATGAAACATAGGAACAAATACTCACTGCGGTGATGAACTTTGTTCCCGGCGGCTGCAGGTCGTCTTCTTTCTGGAACATTGAAGGAGACGCTCTGGAAGAAGGAGGTGAAGCGGAGCAAAGGAAGGAGGAGGAGTCATTGGTGTTGTTGTTGAAGGAGTCCAGGACCAGGGCTGTGTGTCCTGGTATGGTGCTGGGACTGAGTCCTGCTACACTTTCACTGGAGGGACAGCGTGAGGACGTCTGTGAGCTCTCAGTGACTGAAGGACAACGGAGGAGAAGAAACGTTCCATAAGACAGGGTGTTATGTGTGACTGTTGACTGTATTTATAATGACTTGACCACTAGAATAGTTGTCTTTTTTGGAGAACTTTGGCTAATGTCTTCAGAAAAAATGTGGACGGACACTCACTCATGGAGGGCTGGCTGCCTGTGTCCTGCTCCAGCTCGTCCTCCTCTATGCAGTCATAGGGCCACTGGGTGAAGGAGGGGACGCTAGAGTATGGATGAGTGTGTGTGTAGGAGGGAGAGGAGCACAGGTGGAGGTTGAGTGAGCCCAGCAGTGAGGAGGAAGACTGGCTGCTGGAGGAGGAGGTGCTGCTGTTGGAGATGGTGGAGTGTGGCCTCTTAAAGGAGGCGCAGTGCTCGAAGGAGGACACGGCGATGGAGGCTCTGGTCCTGGACTCTGTGGAAGAGGGTTGGTTGACTATTATTTTGAAGTGTCCTTCTCAATTGACTATCAGTAGATGAATCAAACATTTTCCCTCCATCCTCACCTGAGCCCTTCATTATATAGTCGATGGATCTGTCACTAATCGCTGCTTCGCTCGGCTTAATGTCCATGAAGGGTTTACTTCCAATCCCCATAGAGACCATTTCCTGCATACGCAACTCTGAAGACAGAGGAAACAGTGCAACTTAGTCAGTAGGCAAAAACAATACTTCTGTGAATGTCCCTTGATTACAGTATTCTCTTAATTAGCAGGACGTCATTTTTCGACTCAACTGGAGACAGAGATGGAGGTGAAGGAGTTAAAGATGCTGAGATTCTCTTTTGGAGAGACAAAGATGGACCGGATCAGGAATGAGGTGATTAGAGGGACAACACAGACAGGAAGGTTTGGAAAAAAGCTAGAGAAGACAGATTGAGATGGTTTGGACATGTTCAGTGGAGAGACAGTGGATACATTGGTAGAAGAATGATCCTAGAGATGGAGCTACCAGGTAGGAGACAAAGAGGAGATTGATGGATGCAGTGAGGGAGGTAGTTGGAGTCAGAGTAGAAGATGGAGGCTTACTGGCTTACTTAATTTTTTCTCGTGTACATTGAAAATACCTTTTTACAAATATTGTATGATTGGCTGAGTAGCACAATGACTCCTATATATGTCTGTATGGTAGCTTCTATTACATCCATAATTTTTATTATTATTGCTTATAATCTATCAGCGGATTGAAACCAGATTAGGATTTGCAACAGTTTTGGGTCGAATTTCTTACTTCCTTTTTTTTACTATTTCCCTAAATAAAAAAAATAGAAAGGTTTTCTAAAACCAAAATAAAACCAATGTCAACAGATGAAATTGACGTCGACTGGAGTTCTACAAAGAAAAAAATCTGCTATTGTGATTATCAGTAAATTAATAATTGGAGTAATTGTCAGTGATATTTCCACACCTCTATTTCTCAGTGCCTGCCTCCACAGGATCTTCCCAATGATGGCGGTCCAGACCGCTTTGACTTCTGCCGTGCTGGCCTGAAGTATGAACGTATCCTGGGACTTCCTCCTTCGGAACCATATTTCAAATCTCAGTCCGCTGTCACCAACATTTTCAGTCATTCCTATCTCTGCTGTCTACACCAAGACATAAACACACAAAAATAAAAGCACTGTTATCAATCAGACGGATGCAGACGACGAGGCGTTCCCAAACAGAATGCTCTTACCTTGAAGGACTGCTTGTAGATGTAAATGTCGTACCCTCCCTCGATCTTCTTGGTCTTGCTGAATAGGATGAGATCTTCAAACAAGAAGACGTGTCGCAAGAATTTCCTGCGTCCGCACCAGACTATAAACTCGTCCTGGCAGCGCAGCTGACCCTGCTCTTTAAGGTTCACCTGAAGAGGAAACAGCAGCGTTCATGTTCGTGACAGAGAACAATACGAGGCCTGCTGAGGGTCTGACCTCGCTCTGCTGTGTGCATAACAAGAAGACCTGTGCACTCCAAGGATGGTGCTCTCACCTCTGGCCTACTCAACTTATGTAAGTCTTTGAAACGGACATTAAAGTAGCCAATGGCGGGCAGTGCAGAATCTGTTTCTCAGAAGCTGTACGAATACTGTTCATAGTCAAAATCCCTGCTGGGAAACACTAGCTAGCATGGAAGTCGGCCAACCTCTGCTCACAATATTCAGTTTTTCTTGGAATGTCCGTCTTGAAAATGATGTGACCTCTTCTCCTCCATCAGCCATCGTGGGTTGAAAAAATGCTAATACCCGTCTGTAGCTAGCAAATCTCTTACTTCAGAATCAATATGTTGCAAGATGACAATATCAGACTCCTGGGAGAGCTTAGGGCCAGCTAGAAGGCCCTGAGGTCACAATCGCGTGTGATGATTGGTCTTAGTGTTGTAAACTGAACATCTGTGTCTATTCACTTACAGCAGGTTGAGCCTTCGCTTTTGATTCTGAAGGCTCTTGCAGATTTCATGGAACCTCACAACACTAGCTAGCTGAAATATGATTGGATAAAAAGTTTTTATTCAACTTTTTAAATTAAAAAACTCTAAAGAAATAATAATACAAATTTATTTAAAATATTTATGAATTAATTTGTTTTTTTCTGAGTATGTTTAGGCCAGCAGGGAAGGCTTTGCTGGCCCTGATGGCCCACCACACATGGTCTTGACTGCACTTACATCACAGCCTCTGATGGCGTCCATGGCCAGCAGGTCGTTGCCGTGACGGAGCTGAAATTTGACCAGCTCCTCTGCGGTGCGGAGATCTCTCAGCTCCTGCTCCTGGGACTGACTGCACTCTTTTATCAGGTCCTTCAGCAGCAGTGCATATTTACTCATCCTCTGAATGGGCTTCAACAGGTAGGAGGCCAAGTCCATCTTATCACCCAGCTCCATCTGCTTATTCTGGACAAACAGACAACACCACATAGTTTATTATTGTTAGTATTAATCTTGTTGTTAATGCAGCAGTGGCTTAGTGGTAAAACAGAACATGGTTTTGGAGGATTTCAGGTCTGAGTCCACCAGCTGCCAAGTTACCACTGAGCATGGCACCATCCCTACACACTGCTCCCCAGGTGCTCACAGCAGCCCACTGTTTGGTCATGAGTTAAATGTAGTGGTCAAATAGTGAAAGCAAAGTAGTTTGCTTTTATTCTTTCCCAGTATGATCATTGTAATTATTATAGCATAAGCATTAATAATAATAATAATAATAATAAAAGGAAGGTTATATGTAAGGATTAGTTGAGGTAACATTTATTCTAATGTGTTTTGCTCAAACTTTGCAAAAGTTATGTCATAATTATAATATGACCTGGAAGACCATTTAATCAAAGAGTACTTTTGATAGAGAAAGTGTCTGTTCTTGTAATTGTTTTATTTTGAAGTATTTATACCTCACAAAAAAAAACACGATTTTTTTCGAAAACACATTGTTATTTTTATGCAGAAATCTCAATTTGGCCAACAATATTTGGCTAACGATATACATATTATGCTATGAGGCTAACAATATATACAGTATATATATATATATATATATATATATATATATTTATATATATAAATCATTGGCCTCAAAGCGTAATTGCCTAAGTCATTTTTTGGCCAAATTGAGATTTCTGCATAAAAATACCAAAGTGTTTTTTCTCGTTTTCCAAAAACATTGAAATATGTCTTAGGCAATTATGCTATGAGGCTAACAATATAAATATATATATTAGTAATGAACTCTTGTAAATCCTTTATTCTATTTCTGTTCAGTTTAATTCATTTTATCTATACTTTCTAGTCTAGTTTTGCTGATGAATCATCTTATGTTGTGTTAACAGTGGTAGATTTAAGAATTTCTGTACAAATACACACGTATATATATATATATATATATATGTTTTCTGAGTCAAATAACCTCCAGTTAATGAGATGAAAATAAACCTGCCTGTAAAAAACAAATCTTTCTTAATTCCAGTGATTGCACTAGAAGCCCCTGAGCTCTCAGACCTGGTATGAGAATGACGTTCCATCATGTATGGAATGTAAGCGGGACCAATGTTTTCAGACGCACCTTGAAGAATTCGTTGCCGTGGCTGCTGAGCAGAGCGTCAGACTGCGGTTTGTTCTTGCTGTACAGGGCATACATTCCAAACTGATCCTCCTGCACACAAGGTTAACAAGTCACAACACCGACTTGAGGAGGAAAACGAGCTGATGTTGCAGAGAGCGCTGCCAAACACTGTGATTCATGATCACCATTGTGTTGTTCCTGCTCCGATCATCTCCACTGACTCAAAGAGATGGATTCACACACAGTGAGGGAACACTGTGGTAAAACCACTCTGTAACAGCATATGAGCCTGTTTTTAACAGCAGCTAAACACATCATTACCACAACGTTGACACGAGTAAGGTTTTTAAGCTGTCAGTGCGCCACCTCAGGGCAGAGAATCTCTGAGTGGACTCACATGTCGAAGAAAGCAGCTGCTGATGGACAGCGGGCAGTGAGCGCACGACTCCAGCTCCTTCAGGAAATACTGACTGTGGAAGTCCCACAGTTTCTCCACGTTTCCAAAGATGATGCTGCGCTTCCCCCTCAAGTCCTGCGGCAGGTCCAGACGCTCCATCTCAGGAAAGTAGTGCTCAATGATGTAGCTGAGGGAGCGTACGTACTCCCTCTCCGTGGAGATCATCTCATCCATGATGTGCTGCACTTTACTGATAAATATATGAACAACACAGTAAAAAGATCAGAATATTTCTAGATGACATGCATATATCAATTAGCATATACTTATTAGACAACAAAATGGAGTTAAAGATGTTGAGATTCTCTTGAGGAGAGACGAGGATGGACAGAATCATGAGTGAGATGATGATGGTTTGGACATGTTCAGCAGGTCAGTGGATATATGGTAGAAGAATGATCCTAGAGATGGAGCTACCAGGTAGAAGACAAAGAGGTGATTAAAGGATGTAGTGAGGGAGGACATGGAGGTAGTTAGAGTTGAGGATACAGAGGACAGGGGGAGACGGAAAATGTGTACTCGCTGTGGCAACCCCTGAAAAAGGGACAAGCCGGAAGGAAAAGAAGGAAAGATATTTACTTTATCTGGCAGCTTTATAGTTTATACAAAGATAACATTAGCATGTTACCAATGATCATGTCCAGTAGGGACAGAGACATCGAAATGTAAGTTTTTTTGTTGCCTATCCGTCCTAACTATAGTGTCCAACCTTGGTAATTTCTGAGTCTATGGATTAAAACACATGCAGTGACTCCTTTCCTCACCTGCATTGTTTCTTTCCATCTCCATCACTGTGTCTGCTGTGGACACGAGACGGCGTGGAGAGACTGCGGCTACGTCCTAACACAGGACTCGTTACATCAGGTCTCTGCAGCTTCTTCTCGGCGGAGACATTGTTTGTCACCTCCAAACCCTTAATGAAAACACCGGTGTAGCCGTGGATGTGGCTGACGTCTGAGTGACCCACGTCACGTGGCCCCAGCTCGTAACTCATGGTCTTCTTCATGATCTTCTTCATGGGCTGCTTGCGAAGGCGGGCGGCTCCGGAGTAGACGGGCTCAGAGTGGCAAGAGATGGCGGAGTCTATGGTGCAGTCGCTGTCCGTGTCGTCAAACGCGGACGGACTGTGCCTCTGTTTCCCATCACAGTCTGGTGGGAAAGGGAAGTGCGAGGAAGAGGAGATGGAGGTAGACAGGCTATTGGTGAAAGGCCCGGCAGAATGAGGCTTATTGTCTTCAAATCTCAACGGTGTGAGGACCTCAGGTAAAACCACACAACCGTTACCATTCAACTGTTCTGCTGAGCTGAAAAGCCTCTCTGGTGTCTGCGGAGAACCGTCCTTCTCAGCAAAGTCCTGCGACGGTGGCATCATGGCTCCTGCCAAGGTCTCTTCCAGCTGCTGTTTGGTTTTCTGACACTGGTGCCACACTGTGTTCCACTGCTGCAGCTGCTGAGGACTGTCCAGGGAAAGCACCATGTCGTTCAGAGTGCTGAAGTTGTCCATGGAGAACTTGGAGGCTTCCGTGTAATAGTCCTGCAGATTCTGCACCACAGACGGTGAAAGTCTTACGTCGGAATTGTCCCGACAGACGTGATGGAAATAATCCTGACAGTGTTTCAGCCACTGGTTTGTCTACAGGTGTCAAAGAACACAGATCAGCACAAGTTTAAACTGTAAGAGTTATATAGTTTAGTTCACGCATGGGCAAACTAAGGCCCGTGGGCCAGATGTGGCCCATTCAAATTTATAAACTGGCCCACCAAACTTTGTATTACTGATTTGTAGTGGGATTGTAATGATGGCTTTTTGCTGCAAAGCAGATGTTTTTCCTATATATGCCGTAGAAAAGGCCTTTAAGCATAACATTTACATATTATTTATGTTCGTTTACATCCATTTCTCTGCTCCTGATCACAGTTTAATTAGAATAGTGGCACACATATCAAGAAGTTTGCCCAGGTCTGGCCTAGATTTGTATCTGAACATATTAAAAAAGGAAAGACGTGCAATATACTCAATACCCTTGTTGGGAAAATTGTATTATATTTGCTTACTATGTTATTTTCATATTAAATTTGTGCTTTCCCCTGCTTTGTAACCTTTATAGAAGAAAGAATTGAAAGATGAACACATGGTCACTAATCTCTTAACAGGATGTTTTGCTGTCTGCTGAAAGGTCAACAGTGTATGTGTGGGGCGGCAGACATGGTCCTGTCTCGTTTCCCTATTATAAAAAAAGAACAACTATTGAGCAGTGGAAAAACTCAGAAATTCTGTAGACGCAACTGTCGCATGGGTATCTATGCAACAAGACGGTATAAAAATGTGTGCACCAAAGGTACTAACAGCTATCTTTGACAGTCCTTTTTACAGAAAAGTTTCCTGACAACCCTGTTATACATAATTGCTGGTACTGCAGTGGTACTAATACTTAGAGTCATTGTTCAACAAATGGAGAATGTGGACCCAATTACAAGTTGTTTTCTTAAATACTCACTGAGTCGTAGAACTCATACAGGTTGCTTAGGACGTCCAGCTGGGTCTTTCTCTTCTCCACTCTGTCAAGGATGGAGCCCAGATGCTGCTTGAAGTCCAGGAGAGCAGAGGCTGGAAGACAATCTGGAGACTCTTTCACCAGCTGCAGACCGTGTCTCTGCTGGTGCTGTAAAAAGATATTTCAGTATAAATACATTTTTTTTAAATGAAACTTGGAGACTTATAATTAAAAAAAAAAAGGTGACACCGACCACAGATTCATCCAGAAATTGTTCCAAACTCTCTCTCATCTCCTTGATCTTGGATGCAGATAGAGTGAGAGAGTCCAAAGGTGCGAGCTGCTTCTCTGCTTCTACACTAAACCAAAGTTTGATCTGGGAAAAGAGAGAGAGAGAGAGTACAGTAGAAAAATGTTACTGGTTTGCAACTTTGTGTTGGAGAAACCGATGACAACATAAGGTAGAGTCTGTGGTCGGACCTGTTGAGTTTGCTCTCCAAACCTGCAGACCTCCAGCAGACTCTCTAACTGCTTCTGACTCTTATTGGACAGGATGACCAGCTTGTGGACTTCTTCATCCACCTGGTTGTATAGTGCATTCAACATGTCTACGGAGTCTCTACACAAACAACGTCAGAAGAAACAGGTTCAGGTTCAAAAATTGCCGTCTTCATCAACACTGTCCACTGTTTTCATCTCTTCTCTCCAGTCACCTGTACATGTCGTTTTCACAGGTCTCCTCCTTCCTGATGCGGGCGAGGACGGTTCCTCCCTCCAAACGCAGTCTGTTCAGATGACTGTCGTCTAACACTTGCTTCATCAGACGCCTCTGTTGTTCTATCACCTCGGAAACTTCCTATAAGCAGAAGGAAGATATACTTTCAAACTGATCTAGATAAAAGCTAAAGCATCGTCTATTGACTTAGACCAGAGGCCTTTCAATGAACCAAAGCAACAAACTATACCAAAAACATTTACCTAGATTTGTTAACATGTTTTTTTAACAGATTTTGGTTTACCAAATTGATAAGGTTTAATTATAAGTAAAGGTGTCAGATCCAAAATGGATGTTAAACATAAATCAAATCGACCTGGAACAACAAAAACAAGCGGCAATAACGAAAAAACTTAGTTGTTATTGCTTGGAACTGCCGTGTTAAATCGTAAATCAAAATGTCCAACAGGACACATGGTCTGAGACTGACCTGGGAGGTCTTCAAGTTGCCACTGTTGCTCAATGTGTTGATGGATTCCTGAAGGGAATGGATGGCTGCACTACAGCTGCTGGCAAATGGTTCAACCTTCTATAAAAGAGAGAAAAAAGGGAAAACTTAATAATGTTGATAATAAAGATCGATTGTTATTCTTTCCTTAGTACAAGTTGAACTGAAACACCATGGTACAGCAGGTCTAACAGTAATCCATAGCAAGAATCACACTTATTTTCCCACAGATCTTGTAAACCAGAACTTTTTGACTCACGGCCCTCAATGAGTCTTAAGGTTTAACAACGCTTACTTATGTATTTTCAAACAAAAACAAAGTTATCACCATATATATCCTTATTTCAAAAATAATTAAGCAGTCTTGCCATAAAAATAAAACATTATATATGTGACCTACTGTTACTAGTGGGGAAAGGGAACTCGTGGAGAAATATTCACACTCACAGCTAAATTACATGTATAGAGAAGTTGAGTGACTTTTGTAAAGTCATGGGGAAACAAAATAAAAAAAGCGCTGAAACGCCTTCAACTTTTCAACTGAAAAAACATCTTTACAAATCCAGAGGCAACAGTCCAGACACCGCCGTCACACCCACCTGTCTGAAGTGGATCCAGTGATTGTGGTCGTAGTGGAAGGTGCCCTCCAGCTCCCGCGTCAGCTGGGTTTGGTCGACGTGTTTGAGGAGGGCCTTCAGAGATGACAGGGTCTCAGTCTGTGGCAGGAAATAAAACAGACTCAGTGTTTGTAGAGCAACGGCTTCAAACCATCATGGTTGTGTTTAATTGACATAGATCCAGGTTTTAGCAGCAGAGATATAATGTTTTTTTTCCCCTTCCTCATTTATACCTGCACATTCATGTCTCTCTCCGGTTTGGCTGCAGCCTCCTTGTCCAGCACAAAGAGAATGGAGTAAAGTGCATTTGGTAATAAAGCCTGGAGGAAAAAAAAAATTTAATATTTACTATATTAATTAAGTGACTCAGGTGTGTACAGGATCTGCAGTGTGAGAATTTTTACAATTCTTAATCACTTCTAATCTCTGTGTTGTGTCTTGTCAGGATTATCAGTCTTACATCAGACAGCAACACAACACAACGACATGATGACATGTCTCTGGGGTGTCGACTGCAGCCGACCGGCTCGCAGCGTGTGGTTAAAAACAGACAAGTAAGCACAGGCTTCACTACAACAGCCTGGAGGCTTCACTTTTTGAATAGAATGTTTGAAAAAATCTGGAGGTGCTTTGAGTGCAACCAGTCAGTAAAGGTGATCTAAAAAAATAAATGTACCAAAAACAAGTCATGTTAGAATTGAAAGACCAGCACAACACGCCTTGTTGGACCAGAGCAGCAGTGAAGCTAAAAGGTACCCTCTCACGCAGACACATCAATAAGGCTCACAAAGATTTAGGGCTGTATGGTCGCGGGGCGTGTTGAGGGTAATTACATATTTTCCACTGGCGGCTCACCTGCAGTTCAGACAGGGATGACAACAGAGCTGGAACAGGCTGTTGCCTCCTGCTGTCGATGACAACCGTCAGACCCTGATCCTGTCTTTCTTTCCTGAAACCAGAGGTATACGCGTTAGTCCTCATCAAACGTTTAACTCCGTCAGGTGTGTAAGAAGAACCGAAAATCTCAGTTTATTTAGGGCTTTATTGTCAATAAGATCAATAACATAATCATCAATTGAGATCTAAAAATTGAAAATATTATTCCTTAAGTCAGTGTTCCCTAACTTTTTTTGCGCCACAGACTGGTTAAATGTCTCATTCTATTTTTCACGGACTGGTTGTTAAGTTGAGGCAGATAAATACCCCTTAATATAATTACATTTACAGTGTTCTGAAATATTTTCCTACCTATAAAATCTTCCTACCCGAATTAACTGTGCATGGACACAACAAGGATTTCTCCAGTGCACCCAGCCTATAATTTTCTCCTACTAGCATGGTATAAAAAGTTAGAATCTTGTATCAATGACATTTGCGTCATTTTGAGTTTATTGTTGTTGTCGTCACTGAGAAAATATTTCCCAATCAAATATAGTTGCATTATTGATGATGGAATCCTAGCCATTCCATTGGTCAGTTCTTTTGTTGATATGGGTATGGATCAAGTGGAAGGAATAGACAGATGGGGACAAAAGGAAACATTCTCGCTGGCCCGGCACCTATTCACCCTCGGACCAGTAGTGGTACCCGGCCCAGTGGTTGGGGACCACTGTCTTAAAGCATGTGTTAAGCCAAAGGCCTGCAGTCCAAATGTGGTCGGCTGAGTCATTTTGTGTGGCCCGCAGGAATCTGAAATGGTTTCCCTGATGAATGAATTTTATTACACAATACTACAGCTAAATAATTGAACTCAAACTACATAATTATTGACGACAGTGAGAGTACGTACTCCAATTATTAGCGAGGCACTTACCTCAGTGTGTTGTAGTAGTAGCCCAGTAAACAGGTGAGGTCACTGACTGTAGAACTCTCACCCGCCCACACCTGTGCTCTGGTGCACACCTGCAGCACTGCCCTCCCACCACGATCTCTGTTTCCTGGAAGAGTCACACAATAAGGGTCAACACACACAGATGCAGCCCCACCACCTACACCACCTGAATCTACGCTTTGTCTTCTTCCCACAACTGTCGACCGCAAGGACTTGATCTAGTTTGCAATGTCTGAACTGCATATCCACTGACCTCCTTTTAGAAGTTTATTAGTACCAGGCCACATATATACTTGTGTCAGTTTACAAAGTAGGGAGCAGTGCCCCCTGGAGGCATAAAATAATTACTTTTGATCATTTATTCATGCTATATCTAAAATATATAAGAATTGAGTATTATGTTATATATTTATATAATGCTAAAGAGTTTATTGAAACAGTAAAGATGTTTTTTATAACAATAAAACTATATCTTCAACAACTAGAAGAAATAGACAAAAATAAAAGATTTACTCAGTGACGACTAATTTATTAGTTAAATTAAAAAGTATTTATGTAAACCCTGAAGAGTTGATGATGTTCTGTACCTGGCAGGATCACGGCTCCTGATGTGAGCAGCTCTTGATTGACCTCTGAAACCAGTTTAGGGAACACTGGTTTACCATCGCACACAGGGATGGAAATTAAAGCTGGTCTGATGGAAGTTACGCTGGCAGCTTTAGGACTGTTTGACTCTTCTCCACTAGATCTGAGCGGCCTGTTCTCACTGCTGTTGCTGCTGCTGCTGTCACGGTGGACTGTGGAGGAAATGAGACATTTGGAAACTCAAATTAATATCACAAAAGAGTGAACAAAATACAGTGTAGAGTATACGTCCAAAGACACTTGACCTGAAGCGTTTCCTTTCACTTTGGTGTTTTTATACCTCACCAAAATAACCCGAGGAAACAGGTGTTTACAGCACGTACAGAGGTGTGTGATGGAGGTGAGTCCATACTGACTCACCCTCACACCAGGTGTTTAGTCAGACTGAGTCACAGCTAAATTTGCTGTGATTACATACTCACGTCCTCACAACCACCTCCTTTTGCTCTTTTAGCTCCAGGCTTTGTTGACAGGAATTCTGATCTTGATCAACACGAATCATTTTTTTGTTAAACTCACTTCCACCTGTGTTGGAGGAAGTGACACAGACTTTACATCTGACTGTAAAGATGACAATGGGGTCGAACTCAACGTTGCAAACCAAATTTAATATGTATTAAATATTGTTGGCAACAGTTCACCCTAAGTCCAGATATGACTAATTCAATTTTTCCATATGGAAAAAACCTATGTTTTGTGTAAACATTCAATTTGTAACAACATTAGTATTACGAACACATGAAGAACTTTAATACTTTAACTTTAGTGATTTTTTGGGACAGTTGGTGGCCTAGTGGTTAAGGAAACAGACTTGGAACCGCAAGGTCCCCGGTTCAAACCCCCTGTTGCCAAGTTACTGCTGAGGTGCCCTGACCATGATATCATCTCCACAAAACTTGGGATAAACAACAACATTTCCTCCCTTTTTGTAGATGATTTTAATGTTTAATGTGTTTATTTCACAGGCCAGCAACAAAAAAAAATGTATGTACTATATGATAGCTCATACTCTGCTAATACAACAACTCCAGTATACAGTCCAGTATATCAGGGCTATATACTGTTGAGCCAACTTTTGTACACATTTTATATGATCTCTTGGGCCGAATATCAGTATGTAGCGGGTCAGAATTTGCCCCTGGGCCTTAGCTTTACACATGCAATACAGATGATGAAGTAATATACGTTAGGTTAACTGCAGTACTGATGCAAAAGGGCTCAGGGGTGACGAGGATGGACAGGATCAGGAATGAGGTGATTAGATGGACAACACAGACAGGAAGGTGTAGAGAAAAACTAGAGAAGACAGATTGAGATGGTTTGGACATGTTCAGAGGAGGGACAGTGGATACATTGGTAGAAGAATGATCCTAGAGATGGAGCTACCAGGTAGGAGACAAAGAAGAGA
>JAFBJS010002860.1:81336-140928 GCA_016785265.1 Paraplagusia blochii | reverse complement strand
GACGCAAACTGGGGTCAGAGGGGACTAGGATGGACAGCATCAGAAATGAGGTGATTAGATGGACAACAAAGACAAGAAGGTTTGGAGAAAAAGCTAGATAAGCCAGATTGAGAAGGTTAGGGACGTGTTCAGAGGAGGGACAGTGGTTAAACCGGTAAAAGAGATGGAGCTCCCAGGTAGGAGACGAAGAGAAAGGCCTAACAAAAGATTTGTGGATGCAATGAAAGAGGACATAGAGGTAGTTGGAGTAAGAGTTGAAGAGGACAGGGTGAGATGGAAATTGTTGACTCACTGTTTCAACCCGTGAAAAAGACGAAAGGAGAAGAAGCAGCACTGACACAAACTACAGCAACTACAAGTACTGATATGAAGTTGTAATGTTGAACACAAAAGCTGTAACTGCTCTGTGAGGTTGTATTTTGTTGTCACAGGTAACAGACTTCTTTAACCAGTGGTCAGACTGTGAACAGAGTGGAGCCCAACACAGTCATTAAGATCCATTTATGTCAACAGCCTCAGCTGCTACTCTGTGGGTTGTGTGCGTGATGGACACCTGTGGTGTGTTGTCTTTTCAGTCCTAGGCCTCTTACACTGTTCTGTGACAGTAAACCCCTACAGCTCGCCCTCCATTGTCTTCAAACAGTCCACAGTGCATTTCCTGTGCGACTCTGGCCAGGGCCTGTATGTTTGCTGCATGTTTCCTAAATTGCTTTGTTTTCACAGGAAGTGATAAAAGCAGAGTAAAGCCTCCTGAGTATTGTCCTGCGTGAAAGTTTATCCCTTTGCATGCAAGCTCCTCTGTTAGACAGATTTGAACTCCTGTCTCTTCCTGACTTTAAAGAAATACCTGGGTGGCAAACTGTATGTTTTTTAAAGCTGAGACAGTTTTGCTTCATATCGCGTGTAATTCCACCCATGTGTAGCATATTTTTTTCAGGCGTAGTGTCAGTCAGTGCAAGTTAAGTCTCGTATTACTGCAGTGAAAAGACTCTGAAGACACAGGCACAGTTTGAGAGGCTTTCTGCTGTCAATCCCCAGTGGCTGATTGGTTCACAAAGGAAACTTTTGTAAATGAGGCAACCCCATCTGGGATCAACACAACCCCCAACCCTAATAACACTGTAGGGTCATCTCATTCTGGACGCCGGGGTCCCTGTGGTCAGTTTACAGAACCCTTTTGTTGTCTTTGAAATGTTGTTCTGGGAAAACCTGCTTCTCTACATCTGAAACATAAACCCACTCTGATGTCATCTTAAAAAAACTATGGTGTGACTTTACTACTGTACTGATGAAATGAGTGGGAGTCTGTTCAAGTTTATTAAAATTGTGAGTGTGTATTTATTAACTGTCTTCCTTGCACAAACTGATCTAAACCTAAAAGGTTTATTTATTTCAATTTCCTGAAGATTATTTTCTACAAAATCATCTAAATTTGGGGGCAGTTGGTGGTTAAGAAAGCGGACCTGGGTCCACAAGGCCCCCGGTTCGATCCCCCTATCGCCAAGTTACCACTGAGCATGGCACCATCCCCACTCACAGCTCCCCGGGGCTCAAAGTTGCCCACTGTTCACTTTGTTGATGGGTTAAACACAGAGGTCGCATTTTGTTGTGTGCAGTGTGTGAATCACAATGACAGAGACTTTGTTTTCCTTTTTTTTTCGCTTTCCTTAAATTATCCCCTTGGTGATGTCATCACATGGCTCCCCAATTTAAGGCAGGAGAAAAGCAAACAGACAGACAGTGGTAAAGAAAACACAGCACTGTGACTAAATGACGATGTTTCCAGGGCTGGGGCGATACCTGCCTCCAGATCAGGCCAAACCAAACAACACGCGCACTGAAAAAGCACTTGACAGTAGGTTCAATGCTGCAGAGAGCGAACCTGGCTCGCTGAAAAGTTCAGGTCCAGCCACAGCATGTGAACTGTCATAACTGGTCCTGCTGCAGGGTATGAATACACACCCACTATTATCCTGTGATTAAAGAGTGAAACTGGGTTTTCTCGGCCTGCGGCTGTACTATCTGATAAGTGATAGATGACGGGCTGCGGACTGATGATTCAGTCGATGAAAGACAAAGCCTGTCAACTTGCAAGGTTCTGTAACATGATGTACTATTACACCCATTGATTAATGCTATTCTTTCAATAGGGCGGTGCAATTATTATTATTTTTCCATGTTCTGAGATTCCTAAGTTTTTGCAATAGGGAAAACTCCTAAAAAATCCTTTTATGTACAGAACAAATTTCCATAACCAATTTGTCTCCATGGAAATGAGTATACAATACTATGGCTACAATGCTAAATGTAAACGTTGAAATGAACAAATCTTATATATCCCCTTGGGAGCCAATGATATAGAGCACAGGTGTCAAACTCAGGCCCGGGGGCCAAATCTGGCCCACAACGTAATTATATTTGGCCCACATCACATCAAAAATGTACTAGAGTTGGCCCACCAGTATATGATTGGTAGTATTAGTGATGGATGGTCTTTTTTATTACACAGACATTTTGTTTGTTTTTTTTTGTTGCAGGTAAAAAGTATCAGGAAAGGCTACAGATAAAGGCAAAAAACACTGTGGGTTTTATTTCTGATTGAATTTCTCATGTGTTAATAATATTATACGGCTACTCAAGATTCAATGTTCACAAAAATCAACATTTAATCAGGGGTGGCATTGAAGACAGGCAAGCCAGGCAGTTGCTTGAGGCTCCGGCCACTAGAGGGACTGGTCAAAAAAATTTTCTGATAGGGTGGAGGCCCCAGCAATATCTTTCTAGGAGCCCCGAAAAACCCTGGCACCACCTTTACTGTAATATCTAATATCTTACTTCATGTCAGTTTTTATTGAGCCCACTGTGAAATTGAGTTGACATAGAGATAAAAACTACAAATTAGGCTAACTCATCAAAAGATTAGTTAGCCTGTCAGTCATACAAGTGGGAGACTGTGTAGACTAACTTAGCCTTAAGTTAATTTAGAGCTCAGGTGGAAGTTCAGCTCCTAGCAGAGTTTTTGAGAAGACATTCTATCTTCATGACTATTGTAATGAATCTCTAAACAAAAGCTCAGTGGTGTCATGGATTACAAGTATGGTATGACTTAAGGCGAGTTTGAATACTGCGACAGGTGAAGAGCTTTACCAGTGTTCTATGATAGAAGCACCTGTTGGATTAACAATTTTAATTTTTAGTCTGCAGAAGCAAAAGAGTGTGTTTTTAAACTTTTAAAGCATTGCAGCAAACTCATTTAGCAACCACACAATTCTACTGCATTCAACCAGTGTCCAGTGGCAGCCAAAATGAACAATGTTTTTGTGTGTGTGTGTGTGTGTACACACCTGTCTCCTCTTTGTTGCTCCGTCTTTCAGAACCAGGAAAAAGTGCTTCCACATCCAACCTCCCGAAACGAAAAGCGTATCCATTCATCAGTTTTTTGGGTGATGTGTTTGCCGAGCCTCCAGAGGAGGATCTTTCCCTGTGGCCTTTCACCTGACCGTTCTTGTTAGTCCTCTCAAGTGATTTTGAACGTCTTTCAGCTCTCCTTTCTGCACTTCTCAACCCTCTCTGTAAATAAAGCAAAGGTGTGCTGGGCCTGGAGTCGTCACCACTGAGCCAACCTCGACTTCCCAACCTTCGTGATAAATGTTCTCTGGAAGAAGAGGTGGTTGATGACCTAGTTTCTGGACTGATAGGCGTTGTCACAGTTCTCTCTCTCAATGAAGAATTGTGCTCAGGGGTTTCCTCCAGGATGGACTCAGAGCTGGACTCAAGGCTCATGGGGTTCTGTAAAGCCTCCATGTAAGATTTTCTAAAGAGTCTCCTGCTCTCAAAGGCAGCAGAGTCCCTAGAATGCCGTCGCCGTGGGCTGGGGTTGCTAAGGTGTGTGCTGAAGGACAGCATCTTGGAGACTGAATCGCTGTCTTTGCAGTCATTGTCCTCGCAACCCTGTCCCATCCCACATGGGTCAATGGGTTTCTCTACATTAACAATAGGTGTCACCGGGTCCACTGTGCTGTTGTTCAGGTCTGTGCGATCAGTGCTCGGCGAAGTGGTTTCAGAAAAAGTGGAGTCTGCTCCCTGAGAGTGCAAGGACTCCTTGGAGCTGTGATGGCTGTCCAACGTCCCTGTGGAGCCGCTGGTGCTGCAGGTGCTCAGGTGGCCCCGGAAGGCACCCCCGCTGCAACGTGCCTGCATGATGGCGTCCGACGTGTTGCTGACAAACAGAGGGTTGACCACGTTCTTCCAGGGGGTCCGGTACACAGAGGTTCCAGTGGTGAGCAGACAGTTTTGTAGTGGGTGCAAGTTCCGGTCGCGAGTTACATTCTGCAGAAACTCAGCCGTGAACACACTGCCGTACATGCTTTCCGCAATGGGGATTTCTGCGATGGCCTGTCCACTGGAGGACAAACATTTTATCACCAGCTTTGCAGTCTTCCGCCCTAGTGGAACAATCTGGAAGTAGAAGTCTCCTTGTTTCAAACGGACTTTGTGCAGAGGAGCGAGCTGCAGAATGACTTTCTCATGAATGCAGAGAGGCCATCCCTCATGACAGAACAATAAGCCTCGGAATTTTACCTGAGAAAAGAAAAGAAAAGAAAAGAAGATGGTAAGGCTGATCAAATTATGATATCAAAGTAATCACAAAATACATAGAGAACTTGTGGCAGTGTACTACACTGTGATCGCACTCTATTATTTGTACATTAAGTCATAAAATCGGTTAGCTATTTTGTTTTTATGCATTAAATGTATATACAGTCATGGAAAAAATTATTGGACCACTCTGCTGTTTTCTTCAATTCCTTGTTCATCTTAATGCCTTGTTCCACTAAAGGTTTATCACCTGGGGGAAACAATGAACACAAAACCAAAGTGATTTTTGTCACTGTCAATAAAACCATGCAAAATGGCCAGAAATCAGCTCTGAAATTAAACTTAATTATGAGCCATTTTTGTTGTTATTATATTTGTCCAGATTAAATGGACAAGAAATTAAAGAAAGGGTGGTCTAATAATTTTTTCCATGACCGTAAATGAAATTAAATATATGTTCTGAAATTAAATATATGTTCTTACTTACTTACATAATTAGGTATTGACAAAAACGGGTTTGTTTGTGTTGACACTTGGATTAATTAAATAATTCAATATTGTACATTTGGCCTTCACTTTGGGCCAGAGGCAATGTCTCGGACATTGGCGTGGACGGAATATTGTATTTTTAGCTTATTAAGGGAACAGGTCAATGGGAAATGGGCTATTCCTTATGCGTAATTAATGTATTGTATTTCCATATTCTGGCAGTATTCTTAATTTTCCAAATAACCTACCAAACTATTTATACTGGATTATCCCTAGTAAAGAGGTAGAATAAATGGATTTTTTTTATTATTATTTTGATGGTGCCGTGTCACTGTCTTTATACGGCCCTGTGTCTGTATTTTCTTTATGTGTTTGGAAGAGCAGTGATGTAACTTTGATGTCAATGAAGGGTTTGATGCAGTGACCATTTTTCAAAATAAGGCGTAGCACTGTTTACAAACTGTAGATAATGATATATTCTCAAAAGCTGGCTGTTCAAGATGATAATAATCCCAACTACACCTTTTGGTTTTGTCCAAAACATAAAACTATAGTCAGTGTTTAAATTGTCATTGCTCAACTTAAACAAAAAACTGCATGGTTTTTGTGACAACTGCAAACTTTAATTTCATCCTATGTTCCCGACAGTAAGATGAAAATATTTTCAAACAGGACCAATTCCTGCCATTGCTTGTTAGTTTGAAGAGTTTATTTCTTCCGTAGCAACAACAACACGACTCTCTGGAGTGGCTGCATAAATGAAGACAAACATGTAGGAAGGACATGTCGCTCAAGGGTTGGCAATTTTGATTTTTCCCATGAACGCTGAGGCGAAGGAGGATGTGATCTTCCTCCGAAGCCTCTCGTATTGCCTGGAATACAAAGACTTGCTACACAGCAGCTTGTTCTCAGAGGCTAGGCTTAGCTGATACTATTGCTTTATGGCCATCGTCAGTGTTTTCAACAACGGGGTGAATACTGCGGAATAAAGTTTCACCGCTTTGGTCAGAGTCCTAACCCGCAGCAATCAAAGCTTCTGGAGGCAAATATTAAGTTTCACATGGGATGAAAATGTCCACAACAGTTTCTCACGCAGACCTGAATCTGTCTCCGTGTCCCTCTTCGGACAGTGATGGCTATTTTACAGTGTGTTTTTAGAACAATTATCAGCTCTGTCTCTGACGGCTGCTGCTCCTCCTTCCCACTCAGAATATTCTCACTCGCCAACGCTGTTTCACAAACTTTAGTCAAATAAAAAACATTTCTTCTTATCGCGCCAGCTGTTATTATTATGTTTTTCCAGTGAGTTATTTTGCCACAGCAGAGAACTATGGGAAACAACCCTGAGAACAAGGTTTCTGCTGATGTTTTTATTGCTTTTTATCTTCCCATTCTTTCATCTGTGTCAAACACAGCCAACAGATGAGCGGGAATTGCTAAAGTTAGCAGCAGGTAAATCTGAGGCCAGGTCAAACCTCAGAAGGAATTCTGGAAGAAATCTAAGAAAGCATTCCCAGCTTATTGCCTAACTTTTGGTGTAAGGTCAACAACGGCAGCTACTCACGCAGGTCTCCTGTTGGATGATCTGCAGAATCCTTTTGGCAGGAAGCAAGAAGTCGATGAGGCAGCGGAGGCCGTCTCCTCGATACTGCCGCTCCACCACACTGAAGAGCTGCCAGAGGACGGTGGCAGCCGTAGCAGTGAATGGGCGGTACAGGGCTGACAAGGTGCTCTGGATGCAGTTGTCCAACGACTCAGCGTCCTGGGGGGACAAAGAGACAATTCAGGATGGACGTGTTTAATCTTGCCTTTGGTGCAGTGATTTCGTTTTGTTAAAGTTGAAAGAGACACGGAGAACCTTTGTTTTTTTTGTTTGTTTTTAAAATATAACAAAGTCTGACCACATATGAGAACATGGAGATTTGATTTGGCTCCTTGACATATTTATGAACAAAGAAAATATATCAAGAGCCTCAAAAACTTAATAAAAATATGTGCCTATTGAATAAAACTGGTTCTCTGGATTTTTTTACCTCAATATCCATGCACCAATGCTGTTCCCAATTTGTGGCCTTTTTCTTATATTTATATGAGAGACATAATATGAAATGTCTGTAAAATCAACTGAAAAACACAATTCTAGAGAACAGATTTCAATGTTTACATTATAAATTGGAAAAAGCAAGTCCACTGGATTCCGTATGTAGTATACAAACAAGAAACAAACAAATATTAATAGTAAATAACAGAAAATCTAGCTAAATGTGAATGCAAACAATGGCTTTAAATGTTGTTATTTTCAAGATTGTTGTTATTTTATTTCACCAGTTCATATCCTTCATATTATTTTACTTTTAGAAACCACGGTGAACCCTGAACTTGAACAAATCTAAACAACTTGTCATGTTGTTCCTCAACGATTGTGGAAACACACAATTTTTCAGTCACGTGATTTGCAGAGACTGCCTGTATTTAGCCAGACAGTCGGGGAATTTTGGCATGTCAGGAAACACGACACATCAGTTGTGATGGTCTTTCCATTAGTGAAGGGAAACACCTGGTCACAGTGACGTCACCATCAGCGGACACAAACAGTTGAACTGGAAAGTTCACAGTGAGCTCCAGGACGGTGTGATGTTAGCCTCTAATAACAACCATGAGAACATTGTCCATTATCTGACCCTTCTCCATGACACCAGTGACCGCAAGGTCCAAATCATAACACTCGACTCCACCAGCCGCTGATAACTGTAAAAACGTGTCCATAATTGACACTGTTCACTGGTTGTGGTTCAACATGACCTTGTGGGTATGTTACCAGTTTGTTACTTTCGTCTCAGCGGTGAGAGCCAAGGACACAAACGTCCCCCGCACCCTGGGCTATCTGCCCTTTTTGAGTGGAACACAACAGCGGAATAAGGACATCTGACTCCGATGATAACCACACAGACTGATAATGATGTCAGAAAAAGTCCCACACTATCATTTACAGGGCTGTAAAATTAACTTTTTATCCTCAGTCAAGTAAACGGTCAGAATTACGTCCAATCCAAAAGTCAAATAAAATAAAATTCTACTCAAAAATATTGGTAAAAACACTTTTTTGGAAGTAGAGTCACAAAGGATCAGGGTAAATCAAGAATCGAGCTAAGATTACCGGAAATTTCTAAGAATATATCACCAATTTGTAATAGGTGTCAGGAGGGTCCGTCCAACCTTTCTCAAATGTTTAGGTCTTGCCCCGATTTATGCAACTACTGGGTAGGTGTTTTCAAAACAAAAAAATATTAGAACCAAATGCAGTCACAGCCTTATTCTGTGTGGTATCAACATCTTATTCATTCATTCATCTTCTTCTGCTTGTACGCTGCCGGGTTGCAGGGGCAGCTGGCACCACCCAAATCACATTACACCATATTGTGAGCCTTCCTGTGGGTGGTGTGCCCACAAGAAGTTACGTGGGTGGGGAGAGTGCTATGCTCTGATCACCTCAATGGCAACCTGGCAGCTGGTGGACTCAAACATGAAGCCCTGCGGACCCATTCTTACTCCATCATCTATCTAAATCCAACAGCAATATTGACTTGAAAACATTGTTTTCTAGGAGGCCGATAGTGATGAGTTGAAAAGCAACAACAACGCTACACCACCCATTGGATCAGGGATAGTTCTTATTTCCTTAAACTTGGGTTTTCACCTTACTAGCAGGCTTCTCCAATAGATTGAGTAAAATATTTTTTGTTTTTGGGTGTGCTTTTCTCTGGGTGTATCGCTTGCTGCTACTATACTAATGTAAAATTTTTTGTTTCACTTCTTCTTCATGAATGATGAGTTACAGTTGATTTTGTTCTTTTTTTTTCATTTTATTTTATGTTCTTTCGTTTTATGTGATTACCCTTATTATTATTACTATTGTTATAAATATTTCTTGGGCGTGAGATATGAGTTTGGAACAATCTGTTGGAGTAATGCAACTGTTTTTACTCTCTTTAGAATTTGCCGAGGGAAGAAATGTTCATATTTTTTTCTTTTTCCCATACCAATGTACCATTTATTTATTCATTTTCATCTGCTTATCCGTTACCAGGTGACAGGGGCACCAGGCGCCACTCAAATTATACTGCATCATAGTGGACGGTGAGCCCACTAGAAGTTGAGTAGGTTGGGACGTTGCTATGACTGGAGCACCTTAAAATGTTCTTTTTAAAGTGCTAATAAGCATTGTTGGAACAGCAACAACCAGTTTGCATGTTTACCTATAGGAGAACTGCCTCCTTTCACATGTTTAGCTCAATGCCCACAAATAGGAGGCTCACAGGCCACATGTGGACCACAGGCTGCCGCTTGAGGGCGGGCTGACACGAGGGCTGCCCGTTGAGCAACTTTTGCTTAGATGCGTTCCCTTTGCTGTGAAACAAACAAGATGGTGCTGCGATAATTAAGCCTGGCGAGATCCCGTGCTTGGCCCTACTCTAGGATCTGTCTTGTTGATCTACGCAGCTCAGGACCATCAATTAGAGGAGAGTGAGTACAATTTAGAGCACTGGTACACATGCCATTGCTCCACTACAAGGCCCTCATTGTGCACTCCGCCTCTCTAAGTGCTATGTGCTGTACAGTATTGATGCCCTGAAACAAAACGCCCACCGCCATTAGCAGTCAGGCTGCTTTTAGCGAGACAAAAAAATGTCTCTGGGCATTAGTCACTTGCGCAGCGGCAGGAGAAGAATAACACAAAGTTTTACTGGTGCAAAGCTAACAATGGGAGGAAAGCCCTCCATGCATGGTTAGACAAGCTTCTCTCCAGGTTCCCAAGCTGGATATAAACAGTGGCAGTGACTGGAGTAGTGTTTTTTCAGAAGAAAATGCTCAACATAGCAGATATTTAAGCTGCTCAAACACCTAGTACAAATAAATGAAAAGAAAAAGGTTATTTAACCTGTCACACGGTGAGTGACTGTCCTTGTCGTCCACAATAGCTAAACACACAAATCCTAATACAAGCAGCATCATGCTCAATAAACAGTTAGATTAATGACATGTTACATCACTGTGGATATAGGAAACCTGAGGCTGAATGAACATGCCTTTGTTACTATTACTATAGTACTACCCAGAAAATATTGTCAGAAAATATCCGAGTCCCGAAAAAATGTCACCAGAATAGTTAGAGACATGTGGACATAGAGACATGTCTCTGCAGAGTCTTTAGCGCTGTGATGTTTGTCTGAACTAACAGCCTGGCTGTCTAATGGAAGGAAGAGAAAAGTCCCACGTTTTCTAATGCTTCGTCTCAGTCTTCAGTAGTGATGGAGGACAGAGACGATAATGAATGACTTCAAGCTGCAGGTGGGACACAAGCAGCTGTTACAGAGCCTGTACAAAGCAGGTAAGTAGACTAAACACATAGGTAGGTGGGTGGTGTCTCCACCCACTGTATCCAGTAGCCCTTTCCCATCTGTCTGACACAATCAGGATATGCTAAAATCAACATAAAGGTTGGTTTGAGGAGTTTTGGTCTAAGTAATGAAAATGTTCTATGACAGAAAAATCACCATTTATTCCAAATTGTAGGGAGAAAAGTCTCAGAAGAAGTTAGATCAACGTCTGAATCAACAAAAAGATGTTAAGTCTGATGTCACAGGTGCATTTTTTAGGGTTTTTTGCTTATCATCTTTCAGATAAAACTTAAAACATGGAGGTAACAGATTTTTGGTTGACATAGGTTGATATTTCAGGCTAAGCCAATCAGAAAGAGACATGGACGGGTCTCACACACAGAGACAACGCGGTACAGCAGCACACACTCACAAGTAGAGGCAACAATAAAGATGTCTAAACGTGTCAAAATGTCAAAATGTCTAAACATCTATTTTGTTTTTATTGTTCCACTACATTTCATTATGATAGTTGCTACAGAACACAACACTAAATGTTTTTAATGTGTTTTTATCATTATTTAAATAAGCTAGTTATTAGTTAGTTTTATAATGTAGTAACTAGTAATGTAACTAGTTACTTTTTCAGAGCAGTAACTAGTAAAGTAATGAGGTACTATTTTAAAGTAACTTACCCAACACAGCTCATCACTAAAATACATGGTTGGTATTTGTGTGTAAATCCCAATAAAAAAAACAAAAGTGAATCCTAAAAGGTATGGAAAGAGAAGAGGAGTAGAGAGGAGGTGGTCACTGACACATTTAATGGGTCATAGACACAAAAGGCCTGGCTACCTGGCCTCCAGTGGAGCATGAAGCCACCAGGGGAGTGTAACAGGAGAGCCCCCAACACAGACAGGCTCCCTAACCAGGCAGCCAACAGCCTCAAAGCCAACAGGTTGCTCAGACCTGCCCTGCTGCCAGGTGCCAGGACGTCAACAAAAGAAATCCCTTAGACCTCAGTGCGGGGCCTGCAGTTCGACTCTGTTTGATCTGCAACTGCTGGGAATCCAAGCCTATGACAGGAGCATGGACATGAAGTCAGGGAAAAGATGGACACACAACCCTTATGTTACCAAGTATTTTTGGCAAAATCCGTAGCAGGTTTTTTTTAATTTCTTTTCTTTATTTCAGCACCGGGGAGCAGTGAGTGCGGACGATGCCATGCTCAATAGATCTCAGGGGTAACCTGGGAGTTGGTGGATCCGAACCTGGAGCCCTGTGGGTCTCCACCAACTCCTAAGTTGCCACTGAGTTTACTATTGGTTACAGAAAAACAAAGATGATCAACTATAGCAACTTGTTGGAGGCAAATATTTGTCTGTCGATTCAGATTAATTGATCATGGAGTGTGAGACAAATTGTGTCCATCCTTTAACAGACGTCTGCGTATCTTATTGTACAGATATTTATAGTAATTATTAGTAGTATCTTAACAGAAGACGATCCCACCAACAAATTAACTGATAAAGACATTATATGTTCTGTCATTAATTGATGGCATTTCTACTTAAATAAATGTTCAATGTAATTTCCTTTAGTTTATGAGCTTTTTCAGGTCTGGTTAGCATTTAATTTTTTTCTGATCATTTGTACAGATTGTATCTAAAATGTAAGGCTAACTTTAGTTTTAACTGAATATTATGAAACAATAACCAGCAAAGCTAAGGGTTATATACTTTTGCACCTCTATGGTTTGGTGTAGGATCTCAGGATATTTTCTTTTTTAGCATTTGGCCTAAATGTTCTGCTACTTTGCAGGTGCAACCGTAGCAAACACAATCTTTAACAGTGTGTATGTACAGCACCGTAAAGCCACACTTTACTAAATGTTATCTCCCAAGACAAACTTCAACTCTGTGAGACCCAGAGTTAGAGCAACAACAATAGAAACCATGAGGTGATAAAGCAGCTCACCTGTTTTAACACAAGTGAGATTTATGACTTAAGGTCGGACCATGAGTGACTCATGTTGAGAATCCTGGTGGAACCACTGGGATGGACAGTTCTGATTAGGGCTGGGTATTGATTCAAATTTTCTAAATCGATTTGATTCGATTCACAAGGGTTCGATTCGATTAAATTCACGATTCGCTTCGGTTTTTGATTCAGTTCTCGTCATATCAATTATAGTTCAGTACCAACGTTATTCTCAGAAGAATCAAAGCTAAAATTGAAACTTAATCCATTTGCTAATAAAAAAATGCATTTTTTTATTTTTATTTCCATCACAAATTTACTCAAGGCAGTCATATTAATCCATCATGCATTTTTATGTAACATGACTTGACCCAAAATTACAAGGTAGACTCTAGTTTTAGATTTTAGTGTCATGTTGTTTTTACATTTGTTTTATGTGCGAGTGTGTTAACTCGCACGTAACCATGTAAATACGTAATCACCAGTGGTGCATGAGCTCACGTAAAGTTGTTGGGAAAAGAAGGAAAAAAAAGATCAATTTTTGGATTTATGAATCGATATCGTCCTATTAACTAAAAAAAAAAAAACGATTAAAATCGATTAATCGATTATTTAACCCAGCCCTAGTTCTGATTATAGGATAGATTAGGATAGAAGGATAGATAGATAGACAGATAGACAGATATATAGATAGACAGATATATAGATAGACAGATAGACAGCTAGACAGATAGACAGCTAGACAGATAGACAGCTAGATAGATAGATAGATAGATTGATTTTTTTCATAGGGATTTACATTATGGAGATTATGGAATTGACACGTCTTCATATACTGTACTTATATCAGTTCAGGTCCAAACAGGAAGGTAGAATTTATAAAACGGTTGCTTTAACCAATCAGTGCAGTGGAAGCAGTGACAAAGAGGACTGATAAAAGTGTGTGGAAATGCCAGAGACATTTCATCATTTGAGATTTGATCTAAAAGACTGTTAAATTATACATGCATCATGTTTTTATTGGTTACTTTATTAATCCAATTTTTTTATTGATCCTCTATTTTGGACCCTGCCACACAAAGAACTTTAAAAAAATCAATAAAGAGAGTATTACTTTACTACTACCACAATATCTTAAATGTAGAGTTCGGTGTCTCTTCATAGTGTCCATATTCTATATGGACAATATACATTCATTTTATTTCCAGTGACACGTTTCAAAACAAACACTAGAACTGATTTAACTCAAATGTACACATTGCGCCTCCTTCTCTTCAAATGCATGTGATGTCTGTGATGTTTTGACTGCAGACCAAGTCAAAATATCAGGTGTCTACAAGTTCAGACATTTGAAAACGTCAATCCTTTCCAAGAAGCCAGGTTACCAATCAACACAGACGAGATAAGAGAAAACAGTCGACACAAGACATCGATCGAGACACCAGACAAAAATTTGACAAAACTTCTTTCAGCAGTACCTTGATACTCAGGTAGTTGTCACAACTCCGGGACTTTGCTCTGGAGTGCATTTTACCCAGTGGTAGCGTTTAGAAAAATCAGACCTACTAAAAGAACCCAAATCCTCAGAAAAGCGTCCTTAACTCCCAGAACCGGTAGAATCCTGTGTATGATGTTGGTGTTGTGGGTCATCTCTGTGATATCAACAGGTCCAGAGCCATTTCCCTCCCCTCTCTCCCCCTCTCCTCTCTGGCTCCCTCAGTGTGTTTTGCTGTCGGCAGCTGGAGCAGACTAAACTCCTGTCGGAGCGTGAGAGAGGCACACTGCTGGCTCCCCCGTCACTCATCCTGCCTCCTCCCTGCAGCATAACCTCCCCCGCCCTGCTGCTGCTGCTGCTACTGCAGCCTATTCCAGTTGGACAAATGCACACCGCTGCAACTTCACGCTCATCATTCAGAAAACAACACACACACACAAACACTACCTTACTTGCACACCCCCACGGCCCAGAGTCCCAACACTCCACCCAGTAGGGGTCGGAGTCTAAATCCTTTCTGTGGCCTTCCTGACCCCAGCTCCCCTACCTCCACCGGCATCTCCCCTCCACCCCTGCTGCCACAATGGTCTCTCTTTGTCCTGACAATACAAATGGACTAAGGTTTCAGCTTATTCTGCTGCTTTTCAAAGGGAAAATAGAAAGGAAGACATCAGCAAAGGACTGTGCCTCAGTGCTGTCTCCACAATGACGTTTCCCTAAAATATAGTCAGGGGAATGTCTGCAGCTTTAAATAGCACTTACTGACATATGTGTGTGTGAAACATCCTGTCTCACGGGGGAAAACATGGATGAAACTCTATTAGGATTAAACACTTCTTAAGTTCTGCTGAAACATGCACGGAACTTTAACTACGGTTGTTGCAAACACGTCGCGGCTACGTTCAGAGTTCACGACTTGTTGCTCAATTCTGGATTTCTGTTGAGGTCTAAGTTGTTTAGTGTTTGTTCAGGTAATAGTGGAATCGCAACCACCATTAAACTGTGAGTGTCAACATTGAGCAGAATTTATATAATTTACAAATGTAAATAGTTTACTTTAAAACTCTGCCATTTATTTGATTTCTTTGCCATTAATTGGAGAACATACATGGCATGTGGCAGTGGTGGCCCAGTGGTTAAGAAAACGGATTGGGGTCTGGAGGTTCCAGGTTCGAATCCACCAACTGCCAAGTTACCACTGAGGTCCACTGAGCATGGTACCGTCCCCACTCACTGCTCCCCAGCGCTCAAAGCTGCCCACTGTTCCCTTTGGTGTCAAAAACGGAGGCCCAATTTTGTTGTGTGATGTGGATCACAATGTCACAATGACAAGAGTTTGATTCTCTTTCCTTGATAGTTTGGTCATTATTTATGATGTTTTATATGCATTTGTCCAGCTACAATGTAAATTTGTGAAGTCTGTCTCACCTAACGGATGTGAAAATAAGATAAAAGAGGGAGACGTCACTCATTCAACGGATATCTCATATATTTAGACAATAAATCGAACCTGCAGCATTAGCATAAGTCTGACCTTGCACGCACCAAAAATAATAAAAATTGTCATTAATTTAGATCAAGTTGAAGTTTCAAGACTTCCAAGACATACCTGTCTCTTTCTCACAGAAAAATTTCTACGGCTTTCAAAGAATGGATATCTGTCCATAACCAAGGACATCATTAAACACCAGTAAGAAAACACAAAAGTCTGATTTAACTTTTCTACCTCGTGTCCTTAAATAGTTTAATCTCCAGAGGAAATATAGGGAAGAATTTACTGAATTGACTATTGGGGATTAGTGTTCTTCTACTTATACATGTCTCCCTTTTGTTCTAAAACACATTAATGTTGATATTGATTTCAAATATGGCAAGATCATCTTGATAAATTCACGAAATAATAAAGGAATCATTGTCTTCTGAATAAAATAATTAGAAAACTTGCAATGATGTATATTCTTTGCGCATATTTATTTTACACACTGAATTATAAGGATTTCAAGTTGTCATAAGACTTGTATTCCTCACAGAACTCTGCTGTTTTTCACAGTACCACTGTAAATAATTCCAAAATTCTTTGCTTGAATGAATTACATTTTTCGCAGCATCAAAACTGCTTAAAATAATCACAACCAACCAGACATGTGAGAAAACTCTTTCCTGTCGATCCACAAAAACACAAGGGCAGGGTACACTAACTGGAGGAATGCTGCATTCCTGGTGAGAATGAAGGCCTTGTGTGAAAATGTGATGATCCCATTAGGACAGCTGGTATAAACAGAGCAGACACTGAGGACGCTGTAATCAGGTTGGGTCTCATTTGGAGACACAGGGACAGGAGCTGGACTATTGTTGGACGTCACTGTAAGTGGTTATCTGAAAGGCACAGTGTGACTGTCTGCAGGGTCACAAACACACCCACACGTTGACAGGAACGCTGGGAGAAACAAACGCACACTTTGATGTCGGACTTTTCTGGGAAGCTCCAGAATTCGCAGAGGACGAAGAAAACCCAGAGCTGAGAATCACAATCACTGGCTGCACGTGTTGTTATATATAAAACAACGCTATATTTATTCTCATGTACACTTCTACCACATATATATAATCTACTTTATAAACACACACACACACACATACCTCATGCATGCACTATGCAAATATACACTCTTCCTCCGTCTCCGGCGCTCAGTGTTTGTACCAAGACTGACCCTATAATTTCTCCTGCCTTCGCCTTTTCCACCCGTCTGGCTTCCTTAAAAGTATGGCAGAGAGTTTTTCTTTTTTGGGGATTCCTCCACCCTTTTTTCCCTCTTTTTCCTTCTTTTTAATTCTTACTTATTTGATCGAGTGAACTGGCTACGCATGGAAATCAAATATGGGTCAAACTGAAGTCAACAAAGGTTCCTCATCTGCAGCCTTTTACAGGAAAAACATAAACTGTGTCAGGCAAAAAGACAGAATTGAACCCGAGTCATCATTGAGTGTGATTTGTTGATAAATGCTGTAGAACTGGGGTCTCAAACTCGCGGCCCGTGGACCATTTGTGGCCCATGGAATGATATTTTGCGGCCCTGACCGGGATGTGAAAGTTGAATTTATAATAATATTTTCTAGATTTGTTCTGCACATTTTGAAAGGTTTAGTTGTAGGACAGTTGTGAGACCAGCCATGATGTATGGATTAGAGACAATAGGAATAGGTAGGTGGAGGTGGAGGAGTCAAAGATGCTGAGATTCTCTTTGGGGTTGACAAGGATGGACAGGATCAGGAACAAGGTGATCAGGGGGACAGCACAGACAGGAAGGTTTGGAGATAAAAGCTAGAGAAGACAGATTAAGATGGTTTGGACATGTTCAGAGGAGGGACAGTGGATATATTGGGAGAAGAATGCTTGACATGGAGCTACCAGGTAAGAGACGAAGAGGAAAGCCAAAAAGGAGATTTATGGATGGCGAGGGAGGACATGGAGGTGGTTGGAGTTGGAGTTGAGGATGCAGAGGACAGGGTGAGATGGAAATTGTTGACTCGCTGTGGCAACCCCTGAAAAACGGGAGAAGCCGAAAGGAGAAGAAGTTGTTCTCCACATTTAATGATAAATCCTATAGTTCTCAAAACCCTGATCCACTGTCTCATTCTGGATCATTGGTGTTTTAAACAGAATCCATAGGAAACTGATTCTTTATCAAATCTTTTCTCTTGTATATATTGTTTCTATCATTACATCTGTGTATCTTTGACTAAATCTTCACTATTTCAATACTTTTGAATGTTTATATAACACACGACTTGGTACTTGTTTCCACATGTCATATTGCAATAGGGTTACACCACTTAAGCAATCGTCATAACACAGTCTCTTTCATGTAGGATCACAAAGACACAGCAGTAATACGGTATTCAGGCCTGCAGGGAATGAATACTGAACAGACTCTGACTCTGTGCTGTGCAGACCCAGACTTCTGACTGCTGTCAATTTGATTTTATGAACATTTGTGAGCAATTCCGCAAATAGGGTACAGTGCGGGATTGTAAAAAAGAACCGAGTAACAGGTTGTGAAAACATAATAAAAAAGGGGACTCACATCACACGCAGTGTTTCCAAAAACCTTTTTTGAGCCACAAAATAAATATGTCATCAAAAAAACCCTACAGTACACCACTAGAAAAATCTCAAATTAGTATATTTAATGAAATGTTTTAGTTTTAATCTTGTAGTTTAAATGCCCTCATACTTGACTAAAATCTCAGCCTCTTTAGTTGAAGACGAGGCAGAAATTGCAGAAAGACACTGAACTGAACAAATAGTGCTAACAAGTTAAGTTTGTAGATTCTAAAGGAAGCAAACCAAAGTTTGGAGAGACAGCAGGGCACAGACCTAGGGCCCTTTAAGTTAATGTAACAAAATGAATTGTAAGGGACAGATGACACACATCATTTTCAACAGCTCTGATTATAATTTTCTTTTTTTCAGTTTTCTTAACTATCTACTGCCACCTAGCAGGTGAGAATTTAATTGTTCTGGCTTTCATGCTCTTATGAGAAAAGAAAAATTATACACAGTAATAGTTCTGAGCCCAATTCAGTGAAATTGGATAATATTTCAAAGTAAACTGGTCGTGTATCCCTGCCTTAGAAAAGTTTTATTCAAAATTCTGTTTTGTTTATTTCCCTAATGACCTGTAGTGTAACAGAAAGTCAGTAAATCAACCAGTGGACTTCACGGGGTTTAATGACCTGTAGATTTTTGGTCAGATTAAACTGCTGTTAGTCCAGTGACAAGCTTGTGAAAAACACTATAAACATTTCCTCAAACAATTTTTTTTCATGAACCAGGTTTAAAATAGTCCTATTTATGCTGACTTCTGGTAAATGTTATTTATGTGATGTGGTGAAAAAACACAAATAGACAGGCCGGCCCCAGAGGAGGACGATGATCCGATAAAACTGCCCTGGGAACAAATTAAGTCCGATGACAAGAGAGACGCACTTTCATAATTCTTTATCTTCGAATCTGAGCACACACACAAATATAGGATGATTTAAGGGAAGGACCATTTAAGTTGTTGTTTGGATGAGGTTTGAGTGATGGGAGTAGTGAGTGTATGGACACACAACAGTGTGACGCACGCCGGACAACACTCATCAACATCTAGTCCAAGGATGGACAGCTCAGTTCTGTTTTTGAACGGTTACTACACAGGAAATCTCTCTCGTCACATATTCCAGGAATCACTCAACTTTTTTTTTTAAGGAAAATGGGTTTATGTTGCATATTATTCCTGCATTTCTGCTTTAAATTAAATATATCAGTAAGAAACCCCAACTTTGCTGACATTAAGCAAATAAGTCATAACTTTGAGAGTAATTTATTGACATTTCTTAACATCTGCAGAATTTCCTACACATTTTTTTATTCTGTGTTATGGTAACAAAGCTGACTTTTAGTTCACATTAAACACATTTCCATCAACTCTAAACTGTTTGTTGTGGTACGGAAATTGTGGTTTGGAAGCGCAGACAAAAAAGGTGAAAAGTTACTGTGGTTTCAAGCACATTTTGGAGATATCGACAGCTTTTTACTCTTTTTAATTTTGCTGATAACTGGCGCACAAATGTTAACATGGAAAAATTTATTTTAGAAAAAACAGTATTTATTCTGTAAGTCCCTCCTTCACACAAACCCCCGCAGACACACACACACACACACACCAAACTGTGGAATGTGACACCTGGGTCCAACCTCACTTCGTACCAACGTCATGGTGCCACACAGGCCACCCAGCAACCCCTGCAATAAAACTGGTAACTATATCTGTGATCATCTGAACCAACAATGAGACTGGTTACTGACTGTGAATCTTTTCCAAAGTCGCAATTTACAACAAATTTGAGAAATATTTTCAGATAAAGTTGAAGTTAAAGGCGGAAAGGTACAATCACAGTAAGATCAGACAACTGATGTTAAAAAAGGAGAAATATTTCACAATGTATCTATTTTAGCACATTTAAAATATTGATGTTTGGTAATATTAGTTGGCTGATTTTATCGGCCCAATATTAGTATATTTCTCCATTGGTAGTAAAATTGTTATTTTTCTTAGACGTTGATCTCAGGTTGCCAAATAATTGCCTATTTCAGTACAGGTTAATATCATAATCTGAAATTTAATCAGAAAAAGGTAATATTGTACATCCTGCGTTTGCAGCATGATAAACTATTACACAAAGTTATAATTCTCTTAGTCATCTAAGGCCTGTATTTTTATATAAATAAAGTAAAAATAATTGGTGTTTCCTTCTTTAATTTACTCTCTGATGCAGGACAAGTTGATAAAAGATCTCTACTTACACCTGAGTTCCGTTGAGGAGAAGGTTAGTTCACGCTGAAGACTTGAAGCTTATGACTCAGAACCTTCCTCTGTCCACCTTCACACAAACTTGAGAACTCACATGACATCATCAACCAGGTCCAAGCCCTTGGACCTTCTACCACAATCCACTGTGTTTGTTTCAACTCCTGGGATTTCAATATAAATCCTGCAGCTACAGGTCAACACCACTTCAGTTCACACAGAAATATCTTTTCGATTAAATGTCCAAACTCGGCACTGCTCGTTTTTCCTTGACGTCTCTGTCAGGAACTGGACTTTCTGTAATGACAGCGTGGTGCAGCTGTTTCACCAGAGGTCCCACCACAGTCCTGCTCTTTACTGCGGGGCAGGAAGAGCATGCCACCTGTCACAGCCCCCTAATGTACCTTTGCCCCCCGCTGCGGGGATGTCTCATTCCAAGACAAAAGCCAGTGTTTTCTCTGAGCACGCGAGCACAGGTGGCTGGAGGAGACGAGGTCGAGTTACAGAAGGAATCATCTGGGAGTCAGAGAGAGGACGCTCTCGCTCTGACCAAGGACCAGTGCTTGTCTACAGTCGTCTCAACACAAAGTAAAAAGAAAACTTTGCAACTTTGAGCTCCTACTCCTTCAAGTATATATCAAAGCAAATCTGTGCTGCAGGAAAAATGTGTCCTGAAATATATTAAAGACACTGGTGTTAGATCTGACTTTCCTGCGTGGACTTGCTTGGCCGCACTTAGACCCATAAATCTGTCCAAACAAAAATTTAAACTGTACATTAGGACCGGCCCTGACTGACGACTTCAAACTTTATCAACAACCAATCATCAACTCCACATCTGAAGATCAGAACTCACCCGGCTCTGCCCTGCTGCTCTCCGGTCTCCAACGGCAAATGGAGGGAGTCTCTGTGCTGACAGCTGTCTAACCAGAAGACAGGGGAGGACCGGCCCCTAAGTCCTGCAGAAACCTGACATGTTCCATCAAACGCAGGGTTTTGTTGACTGAAGTAGAATCACAAAATTTAGACTAGCCAGGCAGAAAGTTTCCCAGCCCCCCCAGGCATCCCAATTCCTTGGTGGGGCGTAACCCGGTGGTTTTATCTGCACCCATCTCCCTCCTGTGTGTACACTGTGAGGGGAGCAGAGAGCAGTGGAGCTCCACTGACCCGCCATGTCAACAACTGTCCAGACAGCTGCGCTATACCTGCACTTCTTCAACCTTCACAATATTAATGCAATTTATATGTTAAAAATCTTTATTTTTTATTTTTTTTATTTTACTATTGTATTGGCAGTTTATTCTTACTATTACATAATAGTTGATTACTATTCTATAAAACTATTTTTGTAGAATTGAAATTTCAATATATTTGTCTGAATAGATGTAAAATAAAGATGTTTATTTTAAGCGCAATAATACAAAAAAAACCCATTATTTTCATAAAATCTTTATTACATACACATTAGACTGATGGTGACACACTGCATTAATGGAATACAGTACATGATCACTAGAACTAAAGCCGAGGTTTCAAGATATGGTGCGTGCCTCCACTGGTGGCGCACCAAAACCTCTCAGAAGGACATGGAAATATATTTGGATTCAATGATTCAAGTGTGGAAGAACTTGCCAAAACACATAAGAGGAAATACAGCAGCTTGTTAAACTTAGAAATAATTGAAACTGAATACTTGAAATACTACTGCAATATAATGAAAGTTTGTAATTTAATGGGCTGGTTGTTGTTTAGAGTAGATATTTATACCTATAAATGTAATTGTGCAGTGTGTAGGTTGGTGCAACAGTGTTTAGCATGTTAGCATGTGTTAGCACTTTAGCACTTACTGGGCTTTGGGAGCTGTACACCTCAGACATTACTGTCCTGTAAGTTTCTGCCGCCAGGTTTTAAATTTAAACCAAAACTGTCCCTTACAATTCATTTTGTTACATTAAGTTAAAGGGTCCTAGGTCTGTGCCCTGCTGTCTCCCCAAACTTTGGTTTGCTTCCTTTTAAATCTACAGACTTAATTTGTTAGCACTATTTGTTCAGTTCTAATTATCCCATTAAAACCAATAATCTCTCAACTGCTGTAATCCCCCTATTCTTCCACTTTGAGCCGAAACTGAGGCTTAATGATAAACGCGACACTGAAGGCATCAAAAGCATCACTGATCTGTAGACAATGCAGAGCCTGAAGGAGTGCTAACTGCCTCCAGTACTTATGATGGCAGCAGATGTCAGGCTGCATTGTTGTATGGATTACTCCAGCCACTTGGCAAACACCTCCAGGTGTGCATTCCACACCAACAAGGGGAAAGGTTGGAGCCACTCCCTTGAATCAATAAAAAAGCTTTAAGTTCCCTGTCTCTAAGTCTCTTTGTGTCTCCCTACGTTCCGTTTGCCTCGACAGAGGAGACGATGAAACAGCAGAAACATATACTTAAACTCATTTCTCTATAAAACTGCCTGTTTTACAGAGATGCAATTTGTTCACTTTGGGGCTAATCACGTATGATTGGTTTCTGCGGTCTGAGGAGAAGGGAAGAGCGTTGGGTGGCTGAGGGCTCATGAGAGTACACCTGGTCTCTGCACGGCCTGTAATCTTTGGAGGAAGAAGAAGAAATTAGAGGCTCACTCTCACGTCACCCACGTTTGAACACAAACACTGGGTGGAGGGCAAGGGGACGGACGCATTCGCCACAAATGAATCACCAGCAGCTAAAGTGGTGGCAGCGAGGAAAGTCTTTGTTAGCGAAATGACTTACATTAAAATGTCCCCATCAGCAACAGAACATTATTCTACGTGTCTAAAAGCCATGCTTACTTTTTCTCCTAGTGTTTGAAAAATTGTCAATATTTTCTTTCGGTGGTTTGACTATATAAGGAATATTCTGCAAAACCCCTGTCAACTTATGTATATTTGTATTGTTATTCAATTTTTTTCTACTTACATTTCTTTTATGACCATTTTTTGGTGTATATACTGTATGTATATATTTTTCTTTTCTATTATTGTTTTTTAAATTTTTCTTATTATATCGTGTTGTTTTGGAGCTACAGTAAAAAGTTTGTGTTTCCCCCTCGGGGATGAACAATACACCATTCTTTTCTTTTCTATTCTATTCTATTCTATTCTATTCTATTCTATTAATCAGTTCACTGTTAGATTTATTCCTAATTTTTGCAAAAAAATATTCATTTTAATCTTTTAGCTTTGTTTAGGTGACTTTTAGGCCACTTTTTCTAGTAGTCTAGAAATTCTCTGGTATCTACAAATTTAATTTTCAAGATCAATTGCTTTCTCAAACTTGTTATGGCTCTTCTTTTCACTAGACAACCTTTTCTGGTACACTTCAGTGAGATTTCTGAGCCAGGCTATCTTTTAGCAAAGTTATTTTGTAGCTGATAAAAAACTCCACCAAGTATTGCTACCACAAAGAATCATCTTATAATAATTCAGCAACAAAAATGTCCTCATAAACACATTTACAAAAAAAGTTCAACTTTCTTCATTTCTCTCTGGTACAGAGGCGGGTGATAATGGACAAACCCCGACCTCATTTCCAGTAAACCTATGGACGTTAACCAGAGCGATAACATCACAACGTCTGTACCTGATAATTAGAATGAAAAATGCATATCCAAGAACAGAAGAGAGGAAGAGGGGGAGGGAGAGGGAGAGGGGAAAAGACAGAGGGAGAGAGGGAGGAAGAGAAACAGGGGGGAGAGCGATTGGGAGGGCGAGGTGTTTCCTGTTTTCATTGCACTAATTATACCCCTCTCTGGAGGATACAGCCTATCAGGAGCAGGAGGAGGAACATTGTCATTGAGAAACTGCTCAATGACAAAGTACAGCGTTTACTTTATCGTAGTACCATTAAGTACTATGATTTGTTAAAATTACAACTACTAAGTTTTACCATTTCCAGGGTAAATGCAGCAAAAACACAATTTAAGAGAAGCCATGCATTTAAATTACTTCAGTATGAGTACAGTTTTGCAAGAACAAAACGGTCCGGAATCAGAAAAGAACCTAGAGTTCCCTTTGTGCGGAATGATGTCAAATTTAAGCTAGAAGTAGACAGGAAGTCCGAGCAAATATCCATGGATATTTCAGTTGGACTAATGTGTTGTTCAGTGGCAGGAGTTCAGCTGCTGCTCCATTTGTCCTGTTAAAAGACATGATCACTATATAAAATAAACACAACCCCAGCTCCGTCTGTGTGCTGCTGTTGGAGTAATGACTTCTTCCTGTTTACAGATGCAGTAAAGATACTCACTGCTGAAATCTGGTGACGTTTGAAAAATGCTGAGTCTGGGGACTGAGCATGGAGTTTGTAGGACAAATTAGTTTTTTTTTTTCCCAAATGTCCAGCTCTGAGCAACCTCCAACAATTTTGGATCCTTACGCCAATAAAAATTTTAACAATATGTAGCTGGGTACACACATGTATACACGTAAAAAACAGGGGTCTCAAACTCAAATAAGTTGAGGTCCAACACCCACACTATCATTTCACCAAAGGGCCATTGAGTGATTCCATTGATTCTGTGAAATACAACACTCAACCAGAAGGAGACTTTGGAACAGGTTTTAAGAACTATAGGATTTACCATAAAATGTGGAGAACAAATCTATAAAATATTATTTTAAATTCAACTTTCACATCAAGGTTGGGGCCACAAAATATCGTTTCTCGGGCCGCAAATGGCCCACGGACCGTGAGTTTGAGACGCCTGACATAAAGTATATATACACACATTACACGCAAACTTATAACTATATCTAGATATGAGTTACTTTAAATGAGTATACATATCTATATAGCTATATGAATATCTACTGTATAAGTTTGTTTTAAGATGTTAGCCTCAGATTCTAAGGCAAAAAACTGCCCATCCCGATACCGATACGTGTTGTGGACAACCGATAAGTGTTTGGACAACGTCGGGAAAACCTACAAAAGGCAAAAATAAATAAAGAAGAGCCCTTATAAAAATGTAAATTTGAATACTTGGATATTAACCTTTGCTGATATTGTCCAAACACCTAATTTCCAATTCTGATACTAACCGATACCAATACATGCAGATGTTTTTGTTCCCAAAACTGAGGTATATGTCAAGATCTTGAGTGATATACAGTCAAATGTGATAGGCTTAACAGTTTACTTTTCATTATCAAAAAAAACAAACCAACCTTACCAATATCACATAATCATCCCAATATTAATCTGGTAATACCAGCCGACCAATATTATTGGACATCCTTTAAGAAACATTAAAAAGATACATTGATACTGAAGCTACAGGCTACAGAACAGAGTCTGTACACTGTCCTCCCCTAGTGGCCAACACACGGTTATATGTAAACCCACTGTAGGATACACAGTTCAACCCCTGATGAGACAGACAGCCAGTCTCCCTGTCTGCTGTATTTTACTGAGAAAACTATAAATACTCAACTAAAACTATAAAAACAACAATAGCGGGGAAAGTTCCCACCAACTTTATGTGCCACATATACAGCTGAATGTGAAGAATATTAATAATCTGTTTGACAGGCTGGGTTTTATTCCTCTATTAATATGCAAAAGAGGGGAGACAGACAGAGGGAGGAGGGTGCTGATGTGAGAGAGTGGGTTGCGGGGGGTTACCAGACAGAAAGAAGTGGACAGAGAGCCAGGAGCAGTGTTCATCCAGCAGCTCACATTGCCCAGCAACGTCAACACCCGACAGAGAATGTGTGGAGTGGTCTGCAGGCTGCCTCTGCTTACTCTCAGCAATTTAGTTAATGCTTCACAAACAGTGTTAAAACTACAGAACGTTTGAGATCTAAACACAGTCTTCATGCGTGTCATGTCGTCACCTAAGTCAGTGTTTTTGTGCCACGGACCGGTTAAATGTCTCGTATAATAATTTCACGGACCAGTCATTAAGTTGTGGCAGATAAATACCCCTTAATAAAATGTTAATTTCCGGTGTTCTGAAATATTTTCCTACCTATAAAATCTTCCTACCCAAATTCACTGTGCATGCACACAACAAGGGTTTCCCAAGTGCACCCAGCCTATAATTTTCTCCTACCAGAACGGTATACAAAGTTAGAATCTTGTATCAGTGACTCTGCATCATTTTGAGTTTATTGTTGTTGTCTTCACTGATAAAATATTTCCTAGTCAAATATAGTTGAATTATTGATGATGGAATCCTAGCCATTCTATTGGTCAGTTCTTTTGTTGATATGGGTATGGATCAAGTGGAAGTAACAGCCAGATGGGGCCAAAAGGAAACATTATTTCTCTGCGGCCTGGCACCAATTCACCCACGGACCTGTAGCAGTCCCCAGCCCAGTGGTTGGGGACCACTGACCTAAGACATCACTGGAACACAGCATTATCAATAGGAAACCTGAGAAGGCAGAATCATAGTCTAACCATTGGGGTTCCTGTCGTAGATACTGAAAAACATTTAAAAGTGATAAAAAGGCTACTATTAAAGTGCATAATGCATTTATTTTCATTGTTATTGTTGTAAGTTTATTTTGGAATTCCTAGTTTGGAATTCCAACAAAATAGCTCATCAGAGTTGCATTTCAGAGCTGAGATTTGACCATGACTTCAGTTCTTACATCAATAGGTAAAGTATTGTACGGCCATAAACTTTCTTTTTAAGTATTCCATGTTTTCCTGTCCATTGTATTCCTCGGGTAATATACTTTCAGTGGTACCAGGCATTAAAACCAGGTGTGATTTATTTCCATGACTGTAGTAGACTGTCAATCATAGGTGTTATGTGTTTTTAAAAATAGCCCTATGGTCCAGGTATAAAGGACTTCGTCAGAGCACTTCTGGTTTGTCCGGAGATTTTCTTAACACCCATTGCGTCAACTGGGTGTGTTTTTGTTGGAATGGCTAAAGCTACAGTCTGGCTTTGTAGACTGAACATTAATAATCATGCAATCATTCAGTGCAATAAACCACAATCTTGATTTACAATGCTATCATAGTACATATATAGTACATTCATATATACTTTAAATTTCTTAGTATATTTATATTCTAAGTGTATGTTAATGTATAGGCCTTCTCTTTGGCCCAAAGCCAATGTCTCCGTCAATGGTGTGAAACTCCACCAGGTTCACCTCCTGGTGGAGTTCAAATCCCAGTTGGGGCGGGTGGCTTCCAGTGGGCTCACCACTTTGGGTTGGGTGGCATTCGCGGAGACTACTGCCCCCGCAACCTGGTCATGAATAAGCAGGTGATAATGGAGGGTTGTTTTTGTAAACATGTATATGGTCTTTATGCTACACAACACTATGTGCGTATGTATGAGTGTACGGTACATATGTATGTTTATGTATACATGTGGGAATGTATATAATGTAATTACTGTATATAATAGTTAGCTATGGGCATATGTGCTTGTGCATATCTATAACTAATATACTGTATAAATATGTTAAATGTATGCACTCCAATATATAAGTACATATATATACACTGTATATATATATGGGAGTGCATATATTTAAGATATATGCACATTATATATATATATATATATATTTATATAATATATATATATATCGAAAAACATGGATAATAATACTTACTTAACTCAGTAGTAACATTGCCATAGTGGAATATAGTAAAAAATAATAATTAAGAATAGAATTATTCATCAACAGTACACACCACAACAGTTATCACAGAGTAATTTACTAATACTACCAACATTAACCTCTACTACTAGCCTACTTATTCACTCTTCACTGCTCACGTCTTACGCAGACATAAATATCTTGTTGCGTTTTATCGTAATTTATCTTTTTGTGTTTTTCTCTACGGTTGTTCAGCGATCGAGCTCTAAAGACCGTAATGATTTGCACTTCCCTTCCACTTGATGGTCCTCTACTGTCCTGCTCTATAGTGTCCACCATGTCATGGGGTCTCCCGTCAACTCGTTAAGCCAGAGTGGAATCATAAGAGGGGGCGCACTCTTCTTCTTTTGTGTTCGACTTGAGAGAGTCAGACTTTGGTGAACCATTTTCCCTCCAGATTCAACTCAGCTCAGCTTAGGGCTTAATCAGGTGGAAATAGGGGACTGGGTGGTTGGGGGGGTGGAGTGTGGGGGTGGTCAGGGTTGGGGTGCAGGGGAGAATGGAGCAATTGTTCAGATAAAGGCCTCATGTGGAGCAGGCTTTGATGTCTCTCTGGGGGATATGCTGGGATTTTACAGTAGTGTTTCACTCTGTTATTAGTTTTACGCACCAACACAAACGTAAAGTACGAGCTGCAGGAAAAGTCCAGGAAAAAGTCCGACTTCAACTTCAAATACGCATATTTTTTTATAAACGTGTGTGTCCAGTTGCAATAATTAAACCTCTATATGAATGTTTAAAATACATTTGTAAAACTCCAAAATGTTGTAAAAAAAGTGTAAAAATGTATTTTACTTAACATTCCTCATGTCTTTACCTATTCTGGTTGTTTTTATTATATATGGACTGTACTTGTTTTGACGGGAATGTTGTTTATTGTATAGAAATGTACGTTCACAATAAAGAAGCCATTTGTCTATGTATAGCTTTTTACTTTCCTAATTTTGGAGCTGTTACATCTAATTTTTCCATTTTTTACAATAAAAAAATTATATTTCTTAATATATTTTGACTTCACCTGAACAGAAATCATTTTAAATGTGTTCAGTGGTAGTAAGTTTTTCCAAAACTGAAAAAAACAAGGATATCTTACTTATTAGAAGAGAAGAACAAGTGCAAAGTATCTTTCAGTATTCCAAAAAGCTGGAAGTGCAAGACGAATATGTAAACAAAATGTATTTTTTTTGTAATCAATACACATTTTTATGGTAATGTACATTCATAGTAAAAGCTATTTATGTCTAGGTTTTTTGTCTTTCTCAATTTTGGACGTTATGTCTAATTCCCTCAGTTTTCTACAATAAATATATATTTTTTTCACTTATTTCACTCTTCAACTGAGCGTAAAATGTATTCAGTGTTCAATAAAACTGAAAAAGGCAGGGCTATTGACTCTTTGAAAGTAAAGAATAAGCACAAAGTCCAATAAACTGGAATTATATAATGGAAAAACTGAGATTATGAAAACAAAACGTTGTTTTTTAATAAATACATACATTTAATGCTTTTTCAGTTGCCATTAAACGTCTCAAAATGACACTGAACCTTTTTTGTAATATTCACACAGTTTTCCCTTCTGTTTGTCACTGCACTGGCAGACAGGCTCCCACTGACCCATTATGTTGCAGGGTCTTTTCTCATGCATGTCTTGAATGAATGCCAGCGTATCGATGGTCTGAGGATAATCACGTTTTCCTGCGACAGGCTTAGCTGCACTAAATAAGCCGCACTGGGGGCAACGGGGTGGCCGGGGCAAAACCGCTGTATTCATAAAGTTTCTTCCAGAAAGTTCCTCCATGACTCGCGGCATCGGAAATCACAAAAAAATACGATTTTAATGAGAATAACCCGCGTGTCAGGACAGCATACCTCAGAGTTGGCTCCTCCAGCAGGTGCACACGGACACTTGAGTGATGCTGCTGCGGCCTCCAGTCCTCTCCTCTCCGGGGAAGTCCAACACTTGTTGCTCCGTGAGTGACACCTCCATGTTGAAGAGTTCAGTTCAGGGCACGAATAGCGATGAAAATCACGCCGCGCTCCTCCGCAGCTTCACGGTGGACGTTGGTAGTTGTCAGTGGCGGTGCTGGCTGGGCGTCCGGGCGAACAGAGTGGATATTTGCATTGGGTCGACCCCTCCCCTCGTCTTTCATAGCTGCCATTGTTCGTCTCAGCCGGAGCTCGGACTCAGTCCTTCCCTAAATCCCTGACGACAAGAGCGGGGAATGTTTCTGCCGCTGCTGCTCTCTGAGCTGGGCTACAACCTGCTAACACAGAGTTTTTAGTCTAAACGTTTAAGTCTTGAAAAGTTTTCACCTGGAAGTTTTATTCACTACGCGAAACATCATCAAACAGAGTGTAAATTTTATATTTATTTACTGAATTAGACGGAGTGTGGCTAACTTATTAACTAACTTACTAATTTATTTACAATTAGCTTGTTTTTTTTCTCCCGCGTCTCTATTTATACTCAGCTTTAGGGTTGCCAGGTTCCTCCCGCGTGAGAAACAATCAGGTTTGCAAAATCGATCCAAAACTTGTCTCTTCATGTTACATATTTCTCATTTGTTAGTTCTTCTGTGTGTTACTTTTATATTTTTGCTTTTATCTGTATTTTTTATTATGTTTTAGTTTAGTTATAAGCCCAGGTGACAGTGCCAATCACAAACTGTTGTTTTCTAGTGTCAAGTTTCAAGTGAAGCTGATCAGGCTGTTCTTTTTTCTGTATCTTTGCTGCCATCTGGCGACCAATTGAGTGAACTCATTAATTGGAAAGCCTATTGTATATACAGTAGCTGAAAACTTAATATTTTTTAGTTCTGAAATGTTTTGTTTCCAGATAAATTATGAATTTATATGCAACATTTCCAAAAAAAAGTATTACTTTTATTAAGGTAAAAATCATTATGTTAAAATGTTACATTATTTATTTTAAATGCAACCCTTCATAAACATGTTAATTAATATGATTTAATTATTTATTAAGTAATTAATCTTTTTTTAATTCTTGGGAACTAACAACTTTATTTGTAATATAAGAAATTACAATTTTAATAACGTTTATTTATATAAAAATCTAATTTAATCCTTTATCTACATAGACTTAATATATCAAGATAGATATGAAAAAAGTCAGTCACTGCTACACCATTAAGATAACTATATAATGTTTATTAAAATATATAAAAGAAAATACATATATGCATAATATATCCATGATGAAATATGCATATACAGAATAATAATTATACAATAAAATGTGTTTACATTTATAGATTTTTTTTATACATAGAGCAAGATACTTTTGCATTAAAACTGGCAGTGGTGATTTTACGTAGACTCCCTCCCTCCCAAACAGGAAACCCCTCCATCCACATCAGGGCCCACGTGGAGAACTTCAGAGCAGCAGCACCTTTACACCTGAGATCCATGTTTTGGAAAGGTCCTACACAGAACATACATCTACTCCCATATACAGTATAGCTTCATGGGACATGGGACCGACAGTATCAAGAGGGAAGGAAAGGACGATGCATCAAAGTCACTTTGTTTCTTTCCAGGATCCGTCTCTTTGCTGAAAAGAAAAAAACGCTGCAGTCCCTTCACAACATCAACAAAAAAATAGGGAAGTCGATATCGATATCGACCAAACATTTCATTTCTTATTCCAGTACCAACCAATGCCAACATATGTAGCCATTTGTCCCCAAAACTGAGGTGAACATCTTGAGATCCTGTGCGATTCCACCAAATTTGGCAAAAACCCAGATATTGTGCAATCAGATTTTCATTATTTGAGGAAAAACCAATACCGATCCTACAGATACTACATATATAACGTCATCCCTTACAAAAACCTCAAAGCTGTGCCATATATATTTTAGTTATAACACAATAACCTCTGACAAGCATCCTGCTGGTCCTCAGTTGTCGCTCCTCACCCGTCACCTCCTCCAACCTCAGGTTATATCTGTGTGGCTTAGCAGAATGAAACTGAAGATCCGGAGACGGACTCTCCTGCTGGGATGACATTAGTCCTTCAGACTGGTGTGGTTGTGGTTGGTCCTGTACAGTTCTCGGTCACTGCACTCCTCGGGTGGTCATGTCTGATGGTAGTGGTGGTAGTGGTGGTGGTGGTGGTGTTCGTGATGATGGTGGTGCTCATGGCGCTGCACCATGGGAACCACGAAGCCTGGGCTCCCGGGAGGAAGCGAGGTCTGCTCCCGCTCCAGGCCGGGCAGTACGGTGGGCACGGGAGCGGGCTGCTGGGACTGGGACTGAGGTGACAGCTGGGCCCTGGTGGGGGACAGGGTATCTCTGGTTTTGGCCCTCAGACGTTTGCTGTGACTGTACTGCAGGGGGTGCTGGTGGTGGTGGCTGGATGATTGGACCTGGTGTGGTAGATGGTACACATCCTGACCACCGTGGCCTGGTGCGTGAAGGACAGGCTGCAGCAGCGGGTGGTGACCGTGACATTTAGTTGTTTTGCCGCCGCTGCCTCCGTTGTTTCCTGCTCCTCCTTTGTAGTTTCCTTTCGGTGACTTGATGAACTGAGTACTTTTGCCTCGAGACTCCATAGGGTTGTAGCTGTCGCCGATGATCTGTGAGCGGCGATGGTGGATGACTTGGGTTTCTGGTTCGTGGGAGCGGGAACGACTCTGGTTCTGGGAGCTCCGAACTTGAGGTTCCTGCGAAGGAGTAACTGGGGCAGTTCCTGAAACAAGTGGACAGAAAAATGAAGAAAATATTACAGTATTATATCATATATAATCATATGAAAAGTCTAAAATGTAAGCAACATTTTCTGCCACATATTCAGGAAAAGACAAAACAAGGACAAATGTTTCATCATGACCAGAAAAATAATATAATGTACATATAAATGACATAGATTTATTTATTTATTCACGTTAACTTTTTTATTTTTAGTTGTTAATTTACACAACCTAAATTTGTGGAAAAATCCAACTTAAAAACACTCTAAACCGACATTATATTTTTCTTGTCTTGCGCACCCCCTAGTGGCAGCTTTTTTTTCAAAGTATTTCCAAAAACCTGGATTTTATTAAAATGTGCAGTATTATAAACATGACCATTACATTATAAATATTAATTTGTTAATGTATTATTGATTAAATGTTTGTAATATATGAAAACAGACTTGACACCAACCTTCAAACCTGGAGGTGTAATTCTCGATCCCGGCCAGGTCCAGGTAGTGATTCCTCCTCTCAGTGTTCTCGTCCACACAGTAATGTTGTCCCTCAGGGTTTGGAGCCTCGGTGCTCTGCCCTCTACTGCTGAAAACAAGACACCGCAGCCAAATGAGACACCTCAATCATCACTTTGCATGTTATATACAGTAGATGGTGATGAGAATAATGTATATACTGTAGATTAGACTGACCTGATGTATGAGGACATGCGTTTATCAGCAGAGCGTCCTTCCTCCGGGTGACAGCGATCTGTTGAGATATCAGATTAGTTCATAACACAATATTTATTATTAATAACTGAAATTTGTAAGTGTTTTAACTTCGATAATGTCAGATAATCATGCGCCTGTAACAAAGTTTTTGGATAAAAAGCTGTATATTAAAGTAAAAGCCACCAGATGGCAGCACTGCTCATTTTACTCATTTTATCTCACACTCCTAAAGCGGTTTGTACAGACAGATATTACCAGGCCTACGTCAGTGGATATCAGTGTTAATATCATATATTTTGCAGAAATCTGACTCTTTATCTGATCTTTGGACTTTTGTTATGAATTTATAAGAACACTGACTGAAAAATAATCGAACCTGCTCCTGTTTCTCTCCGATGGGACCTTGGTTCCGGGGTGACTGTCAGTTTGACACGCAGAGTCTTGCTCTTGTTGTGGCAGGACTGATTGACGGAGGCATCGACCACGTCATAGATGGTGTGCATCAGACTGGACATGTCCTGTAATGACACGGGTGGAGGAATTCAACCCTGGTGTGCTGTACTTCATTACAGGAGGCACAGGTGGGAGATAATGACAGAGAAAATAATGATAGTTCAACACACACACACACACACACACAGACCTCCTTTGTAACTTTCCCACTGTTGTCAAAGTCGTACAGGGTGAAGATCCATTCCTGACGGTTGTCGTCCTCCACCGACACGTCACACTCCAAGTCCTGGGGAAGAAGAAAAAAACACATAATTTGACACAAAATCTATATTTCATGTCACATTTACAAGCATCAGTTTAAAATAATTTAGCCATGATTGGTTGGATCTATAAATAAGTCACATTTTAAATAAATGCAGAATTTCTAGCAGCAGGGGGCAGCAAAGGTATTAAATAAATCCTACAGTTGTGTGGAAACAAATGTAAAAAGATTGTATTAAAGATGGAAATCCCCTAAAATACAATAAAAAACACTGAAGAATATAATTATTAAGATATTAACTCTTATCCTTCTACCAAAAAATTAATTAAAAAACACACAAAATATGTTCTTGTGCCAACAGAAGCCCTGGGCTGGGACTATGAAGAGACTTGGAATCAGATAAAAAAGATGGAAATATTTTTTAAAAATCACATATTGATATTAAATATTGAATCCTTGAGGTTTTGCAGCAGAGGACGGGGCTGGATTTCAACATGTAAACAAATGATTTTTTCCCTTCAGCTGTTTTCTTTAGTTGATTTTCCCCCGAGAAACAGAGAAAAGAAACCAAACGGTGAGTATTTCCATTGTGACCTTGTCTTTTCACCATCTTCCAGGAAAAATGAGCTCAGCTTCTTCTCTGTGTTACAACTTTTTGGCAACAGCTCAGATTCTGATGTCTCTGGTAACATGGTCATAATTGGAAAAATAAACATGTGGACTATAGGCTCAGCTAAAGCACAGCAGAGAGCTGACGCCATGAAAAAGGCACAGAGAGAAGAGGAGAGGAGAGGAGAGGAGAGGAGAGGAGAGGAGAGAGGAGGAGGAGAGGAGAGCAGAGGATAGGATAGGATAGGAGAGGATGGACTATAGGCTCAGCTAAAGCACAGCAGAGAGCTGACGCCATGAAAAAGGCACAGAGAGAAGAGGAGAGGAGAGGAGATGGGAGGAGAGAGGAGGAGGAGAGGAGAGCATAGGAGAGGAGAGGAGAGGAGAGGAGGAGAGGAGAGCAGATGAGAGGATAGGAGAGGAGAGAAGAGAAGAAGAGAGGAGAAAAGAGAAGAGGAGAGGAGGGGAGAGGAGAGGAAAGGGGAAAAGAGCAGAGGAGATGAGAGGAGAGAAGAAGAGAGCAGAGGAGAGGAGAAAGAGTAGAGGAGAAGAGATCAGAGGAGAGAAGAGGAGAGGAGAGTAGAGAGGAGAAGAGAAGAGGAGAGGAGAGAAGAAGAGAGCAGAGGAGAGGAGAGGAGAGAAGAAGAGATCAGAGGAGAGGAGAGGAGAAGAGAGGAGAAGAGAGCAGAGGAAAGAAGAGGAGAGAAGAAGAGAGCAGAGGAGAGGAGATGAGAGGAGAGGAAAGGAGAGGAGCACTTTGACAAAATTTCCTCCACTCTCATGACCAGCAGCGATCTACAAGGTCTGGATCTGAACGCGTCTTAAAAGCGGTGAAATCTACTTACTGATGCATCTTAATGAGGAATTGCTGCAGCAGCAGAAACAGTTGACCCAGCAACCCATTCAACATAAGGTATTTGAAAGTCGGCTCCATGATGAGTCAAAATTATAGTAAAAAATATCCAAGAAATTAATAGATTTTTAGAAAAGCTATGAAACGGGTAAAAGGTGTGAGTTTTACAAAAAAAAAAAAAAAACATTACAAAATTATCAAGAGTCTTTTATGATTAGGACCATTAGCACCAGATTACAGAATTCAACTGTTGAATTTATTGACTAGGGGAGTCCAAAATTTACCTTTTGCCAATATCCAGTATAAGCCTATTGGACATAGTCATTTTTTTACCCATACAAAACACTGTATAAGATTGATTAGATGATCGTAATGCTGCCATCTGCTGGCATTCAATATGATATGACAGCTGTTTATCCCTAAAACTTCCAAAAAATGATTTGGGGAAACCCAGCCTTTGTCTTATTCGGTTTTTCATTATCGTACGAAAAAATGGTAACAATACTAACTTATATTACAATATTACACTGTTAATACCCATTGGTCAATATTATGGGACTTCTACAGTCGTTTAATGGCATAAAACTGACCCATAGAGTCGTATTAACTGATTTACAATGTAAATAAAATCCCAGCGTTGGTAAACTCTACACATCGGACTCAGCCTAACAATGGAACTGTGAGTGATCCATCTGCAGCCTGTTGAAGTGTGAACTGCTTACGTCCAGGCTGATGCGCTTTTTGCCAGACGCCTTGGTGGCATCTCTGAGTATCTCTCGCTCTCCATCCTCTGAGTGCAGGTACTGGAGATAGCTTTCACAGCCCTCGGCCTTCTCAGGAGGAAGAACCACTGTGAAGACAAGTCCATAAAATCCGAGGTCAGAACCTGGGAATTCATTCTCTACTTCTTGGGAGTCTGAGAGACACAGAGGCCTCTGCACTGTCACAGTGGAACCAAGAATGAGTGCGTATTTACCGAAAATAGCTAAAACGTAGGTTAATGGAAATAAAGGAAATTAACGAAACTAAACTGCTAAGAATAAGCTGATGATGACGGATAAAGGTTTGCTTGTGGATTATACAAGAGATAGGTTACATTTAGCAAAATCTGTAAGGTATAAATGTCAAAAGTGATAAATATCTATCTATCTGTCTATCTATCTATCTATCTGTCTGTCTGTCTGTCGATCGATCGATCGGTCTGTCTGTCTGTCTGTCTGTCTGTCTGTCTGTCTGTCTGTCTGTCTGTCTGTCTGTCTGTCTGTCTGTCTGTCTGTCTGTCTGTCTGTCTGTCTGTCTGTCTGTCGATCGATCGATCTATCTGTCTGTCTGTCTGTCTGTCTGTCTATCTATCTATCTACTGTATCTATCTATGTGTCTATCTATCTATCTATCTATCTATCTGTCTATCTGTCTGTCTGTCTGTCTGTCTGTCTAATGGTGTATTTGTCTACAGAATAACCAGCAGCTGAGCTTACAGTTAATTAAGAAATTTCTTTAAAAAAACAATGTGGTTTAGACCACAGGTGTCAAACTCTGGCACGGGGGCCAAATCTGGTCCGCAATGTAATTATTTTTAGCCTGCAAGATAAAATCAAATGTGTACTACAGTTGGCCCACCAGTATGTATACTTATACTTACTTACAGTATGTATACTTACATACTCTCAGAAATGTTTTATATTAATAATGCATGTTTTTTGTTATTGCTCATACATAAAGTTCTATAAAGAGAGATTTACATTAAAAATGATCTGAAAAGACAACAAAGAGACCGAAGAAGAAACAAATACCAATGATGTGTGAATTTTTTCTATTACAATTTCTCATGGGTTGATACTGATAAGCATTGGCTGTTCCAGAGTCAGTGTATCCACATGAAAATACACTATTTCATATCCAAAAAGAAGGGAAAACATGTACATTTACAGATAATTTCTCAATATACATTGAGTTTCAAGCCAGTTTTCAATTCTGGCCCGCTGTGAAATTGAGTTTGACAGCCATGTTTTAGACCTGTAGATGCCTACATTTTCAGGGATTAGTTCAACAAACATCAACCAAAAAATAAATAGACAGAAAAACTAACTACTTATCTTATCTTAACTTATCTTTGCCACATATTACCTCAGATTCAGGCCTTGTGCACAAAACGCCATGATGACTTGTACATATAAATAAAATACTTGACACTTATATATAGTTTTTATTCAACTATGGGGCATTTCCCCTCCACTGTATGAAATATTCAGAGTTTCTGCACAGAGCCCATAAGTGAAAAGACATCATTTTCCACCTACCCTCTAGGGGACAGTGTTGATCTGTGAATTGTCCTTCCTTCAGCTCACCACTTGGAAACTCCTGGGAGGAAAAAAGACAAGGAGAAAAAAGGAGGAGGGGAGAAGGAGAGGGGGTTAGATGTAAGTGAATCTACAGTTCAGACCACAGACACAAGGAAAACAAACAGTTCCAGCAAAAGCATTTCCTACTCAGATGAGAGAGGGAAAGAAAGAGGAGGAGAGGGAGAGGAAGAGGGAGAGGGAGAGGGAGAGGGAGAGCGAGGGCTGGAGGCTCCAGCGTGGCCAAACACTTTGAACATCTGCACGCTTATTGTGTTTCTCTGTCTGGGGTGCAGCCACAGCCAAGCTTTCAAGATTCCTCCAAACTGTTCAAATGAACTTCCATCAAAAAATACTTCTTCATATAAGTTCTCCCCCTCTCTCTCTCTCTCTCCCTCTGCCTCTCATTTTAAGTCAGTGTTCTCCTGACGTTAAACCCACTGAGAAGAGTTGACGGTGGAAATCCAGAGTCAGGGGCCTCAGGTATGTTAGTATTTCTGGTGGAGAACCTGAATCTTACGCTGCTAATGTAAACCAAATATCACAATAGGCTCCCAGCAACAGACGAGTATTTTTTTTTTCAGTGCAAAATAATTGCCAGATGGAAATTTCCATGTAGATAGGATGGGATCGATTAAATACACAAAGACTCATCGCTATAAAATAAAAGTCAGACGGCAGAGACGGGGGAGGGTTTCACTGTCATCTGTGAAAAATCTTTATTCTGCATAAAGTGCTGTATAACCGCAGTGTATTCATAACCAACCACTGGGACCCTAATCACACACACACACACACACACACACACACACACACTGTTTTTTGTGTTTTGTGAGGACTTCAACATCAACCACAACTAGGAGGGAAAGCACGCTCATTGTCATTGTGACTGCACCCAGGGAGCAGTGTGTGGAAACGGTGCCATGCTCTATGCTGATAGCTGGTGGACTCGAACCTTAAACCCTCCTGACCCAAGTCTGCTTCCTTAACCACTAAGCCACTAAAATCTCAATATTGTGGTTCCCACACTGTATTCCTCAATGTCTCTGGTGTCAATGGTGTGGAACCCCAGGGTTCACCATATGGCCAAGATTGAATCCAGGTTAGGGTGGACGGCGCCCTCTTACCTCCTGCGTTAGGGGCTAATATGGTGGTGCAGTGTTATTTGTGTGGTGGTCATGAAGAATGACGCACCCTGGATTTGGTAAATGGATAATGGATGAATGGATGGATGGTGCTTCCTGGTGCAGAGCGCAGAAAGTCCTGTGTTCCATTCCCAGAGGAACCACAGGCTTGATAATGTTAATCCTACTCTGTGAGACAATTTTGATAAAGGTCTGCTTAAGTAAAAATGTAAATGTTCTGTTTCAATTCTGTTCCCTAAAGGGCAGGCCAACACTCATATGTCCCCACAAGTATAGCTATACAGACTCAGACACACACACACATGCTTTAACAACTGGATTGTGGAAACAATGAAAATTAAGTGCAGTAGAGGCCCCGCTAACCGCAAGAATTTAAACAACAAATGATTCATCTTGTTTACGTCATCCTCGGTCGGCGGGGCCGGTCCACACACACTTTGAAATGAAATATCGCCACACCGAGTGGAGGAGGTCCACTAAGAGGAGACAAATATGAAACAGATAGATGCTAGAAAACAAAAGAACTCCATGTACCCTCGACAGAGCCCGGGCTCAAGGCGAGAGTCGGAACATCTGCATACGTTTAGGTGAATTACCCCTCCGCCACCCCTCACCTCCCTCTTCTTCCTTCCCCTTCTTTCTCAGAGTAATGACAGCACCAGGGCCTGTGGTTCAAGTTAACAATCGAATACCCCGTGATTATCCCTCACTACAGAGGATGAGATACCTTCAGCCTGTAATCTGGCTCTGACCTTCACCATCGAGTGTGGGGGTTGCTGGGTGTCAGGGTCAAGGCTCGGACACCCTCCTCCCCCCTGCTGATTGACCACCGTGGCAGATAGAAAACACGGTAAGATAATGGGAGTCAAGCCTAGGGGAGAGGCAAACATGAGGGGCAAAGGGTGCGGGGGGGAGCAGGAAGTAAGGAGAAGGACAGAGAGTGAAGAAAGAAATAGAAGAAGATGGAGGAAGAGGAGAGCAGATAAGAAGACGGAGCAGAGGAGGAGGACGCAGTTTGTTTGAAGACAGATAGGACGTGTCTCATCCCTCACCCCATTTCCTGAGCTCAGAAGGAGGGAGAGGTTGGGTTTTTTTACAGCCCCCAGAAAGGCTCCAAGGATAGGGGGAGATAACCGGTACCACTCCCTGGGCCCTGAAGCCTCAGCTTTTTAAAATTACAGTAACACACTCTAGAAACAAGTGTACGTGACACACACTTCCACCATCTGTGGTTTTTCCGAGTTGCTTCCTTTCCGGCATGGGCGCTTTAATCTCTCCTTCTTTGTACCGCGGTCCCTTAATGAAGGGCAGTGTGTAAAGATGAGGGAGTTCTCATAGACATACTGCTGCGCAGCTCAAAGCAACATCAAAGACAGCCATTGATTCTCCATATCCTTCTTCCCGAGAGGCGACCGAGGAAGGTATAAGCACCTCGAAATGAACAACACCAGCGCTGGATTTAATGGAATGAAGCAAATAAAGCGATTGTCGAGTGAATCTGGTTGCTAATTAAAATCAGCAGTCGTCATGTTGACTGCACCAAGGTTGGAGCTGGAGTTGGAGTGGAGCACATGGCTTCTCCATCCCCCCCTCCTGCCCCAACCTCCCTACACCTCCATTACATCCATTTGGTGGAGCTAATGAGAGAGCAGACTGGGTCTGACCACAGTCTGCAGCTTTTACGTCTAAATACATGGCATCTCCATCGCCCACGGTGTTGAGCTCAAATCTGCCCGCCACATGTGTAATTAACTGACTTCTGGCATCGGGCGGCGCTCATTCTTTCGCTATCAGATCACGAACCGCTCTGCGAAGCAAATGTGTTCGTAAAAGATGCTTGATATTAGGTAGAAGGATTGGAAGAAGGAAGCCGCCGTGGCTCAGTCGAGTATGAGGTTTGAGATATTTCAGAAAACGACAACAACAGAGGGTTGCAGTGACAGAACTCCTTGTAAACAGGTTCTGTCTCCCAGACATTATGACACAGGAGACAGAGACGATGGGTGACGTTTGTTCCTGTTTAATGCACCCCTTCTGCCAATGTTTCCTGAAGCCTCAGCCTCCTGCCAGACTTTTATGTGGTGTAAGGTAACCAGGAGCTTTCATAGCTCCCTACCAGGTGACATCAGACATCCCCCAGCTCTCTCTCTCTCTCTCTCTCCCTGCTCACCACCCATCCTCCTACTGAAAACACAGCACATCTTTGTTCTAACACCCCCCACACACACCCCACCCCCACTCCGTCCCCGCCTCTATACCCCCCCCTACAGCTCAGCACCTAAATATGTAAGTATATCCTCACTTCTTTTGGTCTGTTCTTCAAAAACGTGCACAAGCGCCACTAATTTCAAGATCTGCATCGTCAAAAACAAGGGAGGCTAACATAGAAATTGTTTACTCAGTTTTCTGGCCCCCGGGGTATAAAATATGGCAACTTGATCTGAAGTGTGCATGAGAGTCTGAGTGCAAATATATGCTGGGAAAAAAAAAATACAAAAACAGGATACTGTCTGGAAACTTCTTCATTTCAAAGCTCGGTGGTTTGAAGTAGCGTATGTTGTAATTAGCAGAGGAAAATGTATAAGCTGTAAATGTACAGTGGGAGTGTGCTAGTAGTGCTAGCTACTAGATCTTTCTGATTTTGATGCCTTCATAAAAACACAGCAGTGACGCACAATTCTCAGACCCCAAATCTGACATTTAGACGTTCAACAGGATGAGACGGAACATCCACGTTATAAAGGAAGGAAAGAAAGGAAGGAAGGAAATTAAACTCCTTGTCATTGTGATCCACACTACTGCACACAATAAAATGTCACCGCTACATTTAACCCAGCGTGGGCATGGGCAAACTAAGGCCCGGGGGCCAGATGTGGCCCGTTGGGCTTTTTTATGCGGGCCGCCAACATTGTCCAAATCATATAAATTATTTATTTTATCATTTTACTACTCTTCTCCCTGCAATAATGTGATTTCCCAGTAGGTAACGTCATAAAGGGTTTATGACATTAGAAATGCAGGATTTTAGGTTTTACACATGACTTTCACCTGCCATTTATCTTAGTTTAATTGAATGATCCATCTATCTGCTCCAGACTCGGCTCCCATGTCCAACTTTAGGACCAATTGTGGCGAGTGGGTCAAAAAGTTTGCCCATGCCTAATTTAACCCATCATCAAAGTGAACAGTGTGCAGCTTTGGGCACCAGGGAAGAAGCGAGCTGGTATGGTGCCTTGCTCAGTGGACCTCAGTGGTAACCTGGCAGTTGGTGGATTGTAACCAGCAACCCTGCGGACCCCAGTCTGGTTCCTTAACTACTAGACCCTAGTAATGTCTCTAGTAAAAGTACATTGTAGCCTTGTAACTTGAAGCCAAAATTTCCTTAACGTCTTCACTGATGTTCGCTGTGATTAAAGTTTAACCAAATGTCATCTATTTCAGAAATCATAAACTTATGGTGAACGCTTCACTTTCCCTTCCTTCATGCAAAACTGTGTATTCTATATCTGCAGCACTTTATCCCATATAGGTCTCCAAGAAAGTGGGGTAAAAACCATCAGAAAAATGCTGTGTTAGCACATAGCCTCATCCTCAAAAAATGTCAGTGTATTGTCAACTTCTGTAACAAGAGTACCACATCCTTTTCTTACGGACAAAGGACAAGGCGGTCTGTCCAAACCAGACCGTGCAGCCAGGGTTGCCCAGGATCCAGAGGTTTTCTGAAGTACTAAACGATCTGGAAACGACACTGTGGAGGTCGCCGCAAAAAAGTCATAATGGCAAACAACCATTCTGCTTTCCCACATCTGCTGACCAATAATTGGGTAAAATTGTTAGGTTCCCTAATAAAGACGAAGATATTAAAGTATGGATATAAAAAAAAACAGCCTTGGTTTGAAAACAAACTACATGGTTTTCATCACAGCATGAAACTGGAGATTCAGTGGGGCCATTGAGAAATAAAACCTCTCCATTCCTCAAAGAAAACCAACCTGGCCTTGACTCAAAACCAGATGTGAGCAGTCGTACAAAGGAGAGGCAGAGGAGAAGAGGAGGAGGCCATTGGTGTGGAGTGGAGTGGAGGGGCTGCGGCTGGAAACACGGAGAGCAACAGAGAAAAAGCCTGTTGCACAACTGTCTCTTTTCTTGCAAGACAATAAGAGAACAATACGTTGGTCTATTTACAACTGAACAGAAAGCCCCCTCTGCTCTGGGCTGACCAGGGATCAGCTTTCATTCCATGTCAAGATAATTATGGTTCACATGAGTCAACAGAGTCTGCTGGTCTCCACTAGTAGGAATCAGCAGAAATAAAATAATTCGCACAAACTGTTAGATCCAGTTGATTGGTGTTGGGTGTAATCCAACGTGTTGTAGGGTACCGTATTTTCCGGACTATAAGTCGCATTATTTTCATCGCATTCATGTTTAATGTACAGTCATGGAAAAAATGATTAGACCACTCTTTCTTTAATTTCTTGTCCATTTAAAAGTCTGCTTCCACTTAATCTACATTAATCTGGACAAATATAATAACAACAAAAAAGGCTCATAATTCAGTTTAATTTCAGAGCTGATTTCTGGCCATTTTGAATGGTGTTATTGACAGTGACAAAAATCACTTCTGTTCCTACATCACTAACAATAACATTGTACTGACAAACACAGTGCTTTTAGTCATTGCATGGTTTTGTGTTGATTGTTTCCCCCAGGTGATAAACCTTTAGTGGAACAAGGCATTAAGATGAACAAGGAATTGAAGAAAACACCAGAGTGGTCTATGAATTTTTTCCATGACTGTATATATAAAGATATATAATTTTGCATGCTTGTCGTTGTAGATATAGTGTTTGGTGCAAAACTCCACGGTTCATCTCATTGGCAATGTTGAATTCTGGTTACAGCCGTTTGTGTCGCATCTTGCATGAAGGTTCACAAGAGGCTGGTAGAGTGCGGTGTGATTTGGTAGCCAGTTGTAGAGACTTCTGTCCCCATAACACGGTAATGAATAAGCATATGATGACACACAGTATCTGCTACTTTGCTACTATTCATTATTTACATGTTTGTCATTTGCACACGAACTGCCCCTAGAGGGCACTGGTGCAATTTAAGACATAGGAGTAACTTAAATTTCGGAAAATACAGTCATATATCAAAGACGCTTCCCCCAACTGAGCACGGGCTTCTTCCATGCTTGTTATCTGTAGACTAATTTTTGCCTAATATGGCAATAATTATTTGTCCCTGTCGTGTGCCAAACACGTCTTTCTTTCGTTGGACACAAGATCAGAGCAGAATTCCATTCCATTATCAATGCTGGCTCCGTGAGGCCGAGATGGTCCCGATATGGTTCTTTGAGGGATGGGGGATTCCTTCTGAGGTCAAACAGGAGGCACCAACCTCTGTGGAGGTTCATGAATCAATGGAGTGAAGCCTTTGTATTGAAACAGCTGTGGACAGAGATGAGCGTGCTGGTCCGTAGTCGCACATTCACACCATCACTGCTCTTCTCTCACTTTACGTACAACCTGCCAGACGGGACAACCAGAGATTAGCATGACTGGATGCTTGCCCTGCATCTGTCACTGCTGCTGTAATCAGCTAGCGTTCATTAAAGCGGGCTAGGACGGGGGGTTTGATGTGACGAACGGTCCCTTGTCAGCTGTCACACCGGCAGCTACTGTAGGGACTTGGAAACCATGTGCTTCATACCAGTGACTCCATTCACACGCGCTGCGTGTCTGGGTGAGGCCAATGTATGAAATCGTAGACGCGGTGGATAGTATTGCAGTTAATGTCTTTGGTGAAATGCTGGAGAGATAAAACCCACAAAGTGGTTGTCATGTTTTACAATATGTGTGTAACGCCAGAAAGAAAAGATGTGGTATAAAATTTGATGCCACACACGCTACGTCAGCGCCACAGTTAACTTGGAGTCCAACCCTACATGCCCTCAAATTTACAGCGACGCTGGTTTCTATAACAATCACAGGGGACACTGTCTTTTTAGGACATGGAGAGTTTCCAGAGGACAAAGTCTCAACTAAGTTTGGTTTCACAGCTTTATGGTAAACCACTTTTTTTGTTATTATCATTACACCAGCAATTCCTAACTACTCTGCTATAAGTGACCTTAGTTGTGCTGTGAACCAATTTCATTAAATCAGTCTCAAACTATCATTTATTTATTGCAAAAAAATGTCTTTGTTCATTAATGTGTGACATTAATGTGTTGGCTTTGAAAACTAAAAATTTAGAAGCAAATCTGTTGAAGAGGATCTTTGTGAGTGTCTTTCTTCAATTCCTGTAAATGTATCAGCATTGTTTTCATCTAAACTGGCCAAGATTTTATTAAATTATCAGTTAATTTGGCAAAAAAAAAGTTGGGAAAAATAAAGGACTTATAAAAGTGACGCTTCCTTCCGATAACTTTTTACACCTTTCTGTTATTGCAACTCAGTGCAGCACATCATCTAAAATCTATTTTTATATAGTTTGACCAGCATGGTAAACTTTACTAATAATCATTGATAAAATATGAAAAAATTGAGTTTTTAAGCAATGGTTCTTTGCTGGCTTTAAATGTGGCTGCACGATTGTCTTTGACATAATAGGGGGCGCTGCAGAAAAGGTTTGGAAGCTGTGCACTATTGAGACATAACATGTGTTGCTGAAGTGTGAAAGCTAGAGTTGGAGGGTTGCTCAAGTGCAACTCTCTAAACCACAGATGTCTCCATGTAGTAAATTCCAAAAGAATGAGCCGGGCCGGGTCTGTTTTCACTAAATATTTCACAATAAAACTTTTGTGCAACAAAGTGCCAAGTTTTTTTTTTGATCATCTTCCTGCAAGATGTGCTGCATGTATAAAGACGTGTGCAAGACATGGGGTCCTTAGAAAGGAAGGTTATAACAAGGTGAGGGGTCACTACATCTCCCTATTTAATTCAGTATAGAACAGACCTGGGCAAACTAAGGCCCGGGGGCCGGATGCGGGAACCAAGACGGATGAATAGATGGGATTATTTGGTAATTCAGTTTGGTTCAAGACACTGCCAAATGCTATGCTAACCAAACCTGCTTATAAGGTTGTTTGGGGGGCAGTTGGTGGCCTAGTGGTTAAGAAAGCGGTCTTGGGTTCACAAGGACCCCGGTTCGAATCCCCTTACTGCAAGTTACCCCTGAGGTGCCACACTGCTCACCAGGCTACATTGATGGGTTAAATGCAGAGGACTAATTTCCTGAAGGATACTACGAAGTTCGAAAAAAAAATTTTTTAAAATGCTAATGGGTGGTCCTATAATGAACAGGTGACCTATCCTGGGTCTTTCTCCCGAAGTAAGCTAGGATCAAGTCTACCTCCTCGAGGAGGAGAAACAGAGAAAAACCTTTAACGTTCATTAGTTAGTTAGTTGGTTAGTTAATTGTTTTCAGTTCTGCTACTGAGCAACGCTAGCAACACAACATGTAAAGGGAAAAGAGCAGCCTACACAGAGGGCTTTTTTTTTCAGCACACATACCACAACATCCTCACAAACAACAAAGAGGCAGGAGTCCAGGCGGACGGCATATCAAAGCTGGCGTGGGACAGGCGGTTTGACTCAAACAGGATGTTTCTCTGTTTCTAGCCTGCATGTGAAATTCTGTAAGGTCCCGCGCAGGCCCCTGGTTCTTAAGCCCGGCCAATGGGGTGTGTGTCCAGGCTGATAAAGCTAAAGGGATTTGTTCCACATTCCACAGGCCCTTTAAAAAACACGGTGGCCCTCAGAAAAGCCAGGTTGCTGGTGAGATGACGGCCCATCGGAGCAGAGTTGCCGTGAGCTCCTCTGAGATCAGAGATCCTCACGCTGATCCCCTGTCAGTTACCGTGACCGCTCTGCCTTGTCTGGTTCTGCTGGGTTAAAAAACCGTTTCATCACATGTCACTCCGGTTTGAAAAGGTGCCTTGCTCTTTGTGTGCTGTAGTTAGTGTCAGGTTCCCAACTGTCTGTAGATGAGATGTCAGTTATAATTGTTCTCACCTGGAAGATAACCACCAACACCACTGTTTTCACTGCTGGTTTTGTTAAGCTGTGAGGGATTTGAGTCACAGGTTCAAAAACCTGGCCTGGCGGTTCACAGGGGTGTGGCTCTGTGGTGGGAGACTATAGGAGCGACGCTGCTCCTGTGGGTGAGTGAGAAATGTAAACAAACCCAGTTGGCGGAAAGAAAACCTGTAGATGTAGCAAAACTGCAGCAACTCCACATGTAGAAAGAGTCAAATGTTTTTTTTTCCTGCTGTAATGACGCTGAGCTCCGGTCCTTCATCATGTTCCTGAACACGTGCTTTTACAACTGAAAATTAGAAACGTGAGTCAAGGAGGCGTTGTTGCTATAATTCTACCTCCGAGTGACAGTTAAGTTGTGCGTGAGGCACCAACTGTGCTGCAGTGGCACTCCTTGCACACACCCCTACAGGCTAAATACTGTATTCCAACCATACACCTAGTAAGTATATCTTTTATTGTTTTTAAACAAAGTGAACGCTCCCTGTAAAAGATGATCAGCGAGATTCCCACGGCTGGTGTTTGCTCTGCCCTCTGGTGTTTTTTCTAACTTCTTATAAGCTGTCGTGAGAGAATGTTGTGTGAATTTACTCTGGCTTCTCAAACAATCAGTAAGAAGAAATTCTGTAGAGTTTCATGAAGTTCATAAGGCATGAGGCACAAAAAAATACTGCAAATGAAACATATTCCCTCCTGGTCCAAAAGACAACTCATGTTTGCATTTGAACAGGTTTTTTGCAAGTTGTTACTGAGTGTTTTTTGTCCTAGGAACATTTTTGTTTGAATATGAAATTTGCTTTATGACAATATCTCAAGGGGTAATGATATTGTACCACCGAGTACCTGGCACCACCACGGGTTCTCATCTGCCGATCTTAGTATCTCCCATCCTATTTAAATTAAATAAAGATACGCAAAGTGGTAGAGCAGCAAACAAAAACAAAGCCTTTGGGCAACGGTCAGAAGACGGTCAAGGTGAGCTGATAACCACTTGTCACTTGCACACCCCTATCCAGGAATACATTAAAATTAATTTTCCTCTAAATGGGATCCTCATTCTTAAAACTAAAATGTTCATAGAGATTTGTTTTTTTAAACTAACAATCTGCTGACCGCCTTTTTTTATAAAAATTTGCCTGAAGGTAAAAAATGCTTTTCTTAAAGTCTGAAGCAAACATTCACTAGGGGGCGCCAGACCATATTAGCAGATGAGAAATGGATAATGGTTTAAATCACATGTCATTTCATTTTTGACAAAAAAAAAACTGAACTAAAAATGACATTTCTTATAGCTTAATTGAAAGCTATTCAACATTGTCTGACTTTGTTAGACTGATGTCCATTTCTTATGAATACATTTGACATAGCGGCAGTCATCTTTTCAATAGCAACGCTAACTCTTAACTAGTGCCTACGTCAGTATGCCATAGGTCTTAGCTGAAATCCATGCCAATGCTCTGATAGGGAATCACAGTCAGCTGCCCACTCAGGTCTCTGGAGGCCCCCTGCTGGTAGAATGTTCGAGGATCGGTGGAAGTCCTGCCAGCTCATGTCTTCCAGCAGCATAAAAACAGGTTCAGTAATTACAGCTCCCTGAGGGGGAACTTTGTCAGAAGAACAGATCCATATGACTGCCCGTGATAAGAGGGCCTTACACGGCCATGACCAGGCAGCCAGTAATGGAGCATGAACTCTCAACACATCTGTCTGTGAGGCGTATTAAGCAAACAGAGTCGGACACTTCTGTACCGTACTGTTATTCTGTAGAAGACGGTCAAGGAGGTCAGTGGTTACAGTGTCAGCCCAGCATACAACCAAGATAGATGGTGTGTGTGTGTGTGTGTGTGTGTGCACAGGCATCTACATCAGCTCATTTACATGTGCCCTTACGATTCCCCCTGAAATGTGCCAAACCTCAAGTCCAATGGGACACCACTTGTTTGCATAATTGGTACTGTCCTTCCCTGCTATGAATTATTCAGGGCTTGAGGCCATTCCAGTGGTGCAGTTGGAGTAAAAAAAAAAAAAACTTTCGTTTTTGAAAATGCACTCTTTTCAGATTTTTGAACATCATAAAAAATATAAAAGTTGTAGGTCACAGGTGTAAAACTCAGGCCCGCGGGCCAGATCTATCCCCCAGTGCTACTGTATTTGGCCATTAGCATCATATCAATTGGGTATTTCAGTTGGATTCTAGTGTATAGCCACTATAAAAAGGTAGTATTTGAAGTATTAAAGATTTATACTCCGAAAAAATATTAAAAAGAAGCTATATGTTTCATGAGTATGAAAACAGGAACATTTACAGTCAATAGATATAGATAGATGCTATAGCTATCTAGCCAGCTAGCTACATAGATAGATAGATAGATAGATAGATAGATAGATAGATTGATAGATAGATAGATAGATAGATAGATAGATAGATAGATAGATAGATTTTGTGAATTCGTCTTTGGTACCCTAGTTGTTTGTGGTTCCTGTCCTGCTGTGTCACCCATCTCATCAGGGGTGGCCATTCCCAAATACCACAAGAATTTCTTTTGCAGTGCAAGAAAAGGATTAGTTCCAAGCTGTGAAGTTCCTCACAGACCTGGAACTGGACAGGGGGTCATCTAGGGGTCGGTACCATTTGTTTTTTAGAGGATTCCTCAAAATACACTCCTGCTGGGCACATACAGCTACAGGGACTGTTGGATCTTCAGCGGGAGTGGTCAATTGAGTTTCTATTCTTATTTAAAAAAAGTAAAAATATTACGATGACTAGATGAGGGTCAATGACCGCCAGAGTCTCTGTCTTCTAACAAAATGACTCACCGAAAGTCAAACCATTCTGGGACGGACATTAAAAAGTTTTATGACGGACTGTGTTTTATTTTTATTTATTTTTCGCAGACGTCACCAGACGACCGCAAACAATGACTTTTCAACCCACAGTTGGTGAGAGAGCAACATCTGCCCTCCTTCCTTTTTAGACTGGAGCTGCCATGTGTGCACTTCAGTGACCCGACAGACTCGCTGTGTGTTTCTGAAGCACAGTTCCCCAGTGTGAAATTCTGGAACGTAATTCATCCATGGCACAAGCAGAGATCAAAAGGCTACGGAGCAGAGGGCAGCTCGGCCGCGCTCCGCCTCCTTCAGTCTACGGCTCCAGCTTTTTGTAACAGGGTGTTCAGAAAACGCTGCTGTAATTACTGCAAAGCTGAGAGCGCCGGGCCCACGAAAGCGACTGCACTTCAACGTGAGCTCGGTCGGCTACGGCTGCTCGTATATTTCTTATCTTATCTGGGACATAAAGCTACAAGTCTGATGGAAGTCTCACTCTTTATCGCACAGCCGTCTGGAGGCAGTCCACTCAGAAGCACCAAGTGTGACACTTTGGTGCTTGATAAAAGCTGCTGAGGGTGGGTTTGGGCTCCAAAAAAAAATGTAAAGTGCTGACATTCAATTACATTTTCAAAGCTGGGAGATAATCAGGTGCTACCAGGATGGAACAGTTCTCAAAGCTAAGCTTGAGGAGCTGAGGGTAAAAGTTCAGATGTTGTGATACACTGGCATTCTTGGAGTGATAGGATCAGTCATCCCCTATCATCACACAGAAGTAGGTACTGGTGATGGATAAGGGCAGTGCAGAGCTGCGATGGTGTAACACCGCAGTAACTTTGATGCGACGTTTGACTTTTAATAATCTGTTATCCTATAGGATGAGGCGAGGACTGGGGTTTAATCCCGGGAACCGGTTTTCCCGGGAAATTCGATCAGAACCGTTTCCCAGGAATCGAAAAATTGGGAGGATCTATTAGTTGTCGTACAGTAATGCGGACGACAAAGGGTCTTGCGGAGCGTCTTTCCCCCAGCCGCTTTCCCGAGTAGAGCGCTAGCGAGGGTGCGTCCGAGTGTTTTTTTCCTCTTTTGCAGCTGCTTCGTACAACAATCGTGAACTTAGTTTCAGGATACATGCCTAAAGTATTAAGAAATGATCATGAAATAGTTTGCTTTTAAATTGGAGTGGTGTACAAGTAATATATCGGCTTCAACGATTGGCCGGTTTTTCAAAAGACGATTTACGAATGAACCTGCCATATTAATGCAGCAGATGTCGTCCACGATAGCGCGAGTGGCTAAGTCTTTGAAACCTATTGTTTTGCATCACTTATTGTAGCGTGAAATAGCAAAAATTTCATTTCAGAATGATATTTGAATAAGGCCTATACACAGGGTACAGTAAAAAAATAAATAAATGATTCCCGGGATTCCTGGGAAATAGCTTGTCTTTTCCCAGGATTTGATTTTTGTCAATTTTGAGACAATATTAAACCTTAGTGAGGACGGCTTTAAAAAAAAAAACAGATTCTGTTCATGTGACTGGAGAAAACCATGATATAGAAGTGTGTTTTCTTAGAGCAGCACCTCATAGGGAGCAGATGTGTGTCTGAGAGCCGCCTGCTGAGGGGGGAGACATCGCGGAGGGAACTGCTGTTTATTTGGAAAGACTCTTTAGGTAAACATGTTACACAGCACACGGGGCCAGGTCAGCGTTTGAAGTGGACGGGCTCAGGAAAGAAATGGGTGGGGGAAGAAAAGAAGGCTGCCTTCAGAGGAAATGAGAACAGAGGCCTCTTTCAGCGCCGTTTCATCCTCTCTCGCCTTTTTGTCACGTATAACTCCAGCACAAAGGTGTTGGGGTATAAACCGACACGAAACGTGAGAAATGCTGAGTTCCTTTTTTTTTTTTTAACATGAGCTCCCACCAGAGGCGCCCTCTCTGAAACCTCGATTTCCTCTAGGTGTAATCTCTTGAAAAAATTACCACCCACGACTGTAATAACCCACTTCCTATTAGATGGAGATCCAGGTTCTGATGACGGGAACATGTCTGTGTAACAAAGGCAAGTTTGCAGCCATCTCCGATTGGACAGGGAGGGCTGGGCCGGTCTGGGCCGTCTGCAGAGCTTGGACCCGTGCTTTGAAGCTGCTGGTGTGTTTCAACGGCTAACCACTTTCAGATGGAACTGTGGCATTTTATGAGCTGAGTAATAGCGATACCTACACATGTGCAGGCCTGGGGTCCCAGAGAGGGGGAGGCTGAGCTCAGAGAGAGGGAGAGTTGCCTGGTTTCTTAGTGAACTGGCTCTGGTTGTGTATAACAAATTACATGACAAGAAGATGGAGACAGAGTGAAATCAGGGCTCTCAGATCCCTGGTCCAGGGACCTCTTCTGGACTTTAAGTGTTTGGGTACGGAGCCAAAGTGGGATACAGCAAAAAAATGTTTTACTTAGTTACTTTATTTACTCTGATACTAACAGACTAAAGTCTAAACGATGTGTTTTTGTCATTTAATGATCCTTCAACCATGCCACTGTATTATACAGTTCATTCTGGCCAACGGTTTGGAACGGCTTAGTTAAATAATGTTTTGCTTTTGCTCCTTTGCATACATTTCTGCAATGAAATATGTATTAGAATTATTTAATTCTTTTTAGACTTTCAGTGTAGTAGCACAGCAACACTCTGCAATTTTGCCACAAGTCTTTAGTCGTGCAATAATCGTGATCGTGTCTGTCGCGTTCCGTACCAACTAATTCACGAGTGATCGTGGTAAAAATCAAACATGTTTGATATCCTGCCCATGTCTTCTCTCAGCATGCCACACTGCAAATGTGTAAACATAGAAAATGAGGAGAAAGGAAGGAAAGGAAATCAAACTCCTTGTCGTTGTGACATTGTGATTCACACCACAGCACACAACGAAATGTCATCTCTGCATTTAACCAATCACCAAAGTGAACAGTGGTCAGCTTTGAGCGCCCGGGGAGCTGTGAGTGGGGACGATGCCAGGCTCAATGGACCTAAGTGGTAACCTGGCAGTTGTTGTATTTGAACCTGGAACCCTCAGGACCCCACTCTGGTTCCTTAACCACTAGGTCACCACCAGTTTTGGTCAAGTTACTTTTAAAAAGTAACTTATTACTTTACTAATTACTGCTCTGAAAAAGTAACTTGTTACGTTACTAGTTACTAAATTTTAATAGTAACTAACAACTAGTTACTTTTCCTTAAAAACCCATTAAAAAAGTTTTCACAGACATCTTTATTGTAACCTCAACTTGCCACTTGTCGTCGTCTTGCTTGTGGGTGTGTGCTGCTGTACCGTGTGGCCTGTGCGTGTGTGTGAGACTGTTTATTTCCCTATAAGGCAAGAAGACCCGCCCAGGTCTCCTTCTGATTGGCTTAGCCGGAAATGTTAACCTATGTCAACCAAACATGGCTCCTTTTCAACGCATGGGTTCAGTGTGGACGGCCGTCTTTCACTCATGACTGACAGGCAGCAGACAGACTGCCACACAGTCCTCTCTCCGTGGACGGGAGAAACCGTCCATTTGGACCACAGATAGTAACAAGTAACGAGCACCTTTACACCACAATAACAATTAACAATTAATTGTTATTAGTTACGGAGAAAAGTAGTTTCATTACGTAACAGCGTTACAAGTAATCACTTTAGTCCCAACACTGGTCACCACTGCCCCAAACCAGCCTTTAACACAAGGCGGCATTGGCAGAATTGATGGACTGACGGAGAGACCGCAAGACATTTCCCATACATGTCCTCGTCATCAACTTTTCTTTTCTGTGTCTGTTCAGAGTATTGTTACTGAGCATTATTCACCTTGTATAATGCATTACTGACTTTACAATACAATTGGCAGCTCCAGTACTGTGGCTACGGGAGTCAGACATGTTCTGTATGGTGGTGCAGTGTGAGCGGCAGATGGACGCCGCTATTGGAAAAGACATCACACAGTGAACGCTGGCTTAAAGGAATTTTTTGATTGGTTTGAACATCAAGGCCCAGAGTCTGGCGTAGCACAGCAAAAAGCTGTGACTGAATTCATTCAAACGTTCGTCTCGTCAGAAAAACACAACATCACAACAAGTAACGTAGTATATTTTTTCCTTTCTTTCTTTTTCTCTTTGAAGAGAGAGAAGTAACGATGTCAGGGTTTGTGTATAGTGTGTGAGGTTGTGTTGTTCCAATCCCAGCCTCAAACCTAACACGGTGTCAGGTTCAGCAACCTCAAGATCAACGTTCAAGATGAAGGTTAAGAAGCCTCGTGGACAGATGTGGTGGACATCAGTTGACACCAAACATTATGATTAATCCTCATACCTGGATGTCTGTGCATTATTTTCTAGAGATACGTTTTCAGATAACGGTCCAAGATTTACGACTTCCAACATATAGCACTACGAGCAGCGTCAGTCTTCCCAGTGCTCGTCTCACACTGCGTGACTGCGTGTGACCTTTTTTGAAGACAATCTCAAGTTTCAGCTTCTGGATTCAGACAATAACAAAGAACAGATGAAACTTCTCGAAAATACAGAACGTTACTCTGCCTTTTATCCTGTAAATATTGAGAGGAAAAATATAAATATTGGAGTCCCTTCAGACAAAGCACTACAGTCGTCAAATCAGTGTCTTCAGTTGTCATCAGTCACGGTGATACAAGACAACCAACAACCATGAACAAACTCTAATATTCCCTCAGTCGTATTAAGGAATAAAAAGAACTGGATTTAAAGAAACGCTAACGCTTTTTAGGGGTAACTGGGGTGGAAACATACCTTACACACTAAAATGTAATAACCTCTGAGTCTCCAAGTGTTTTACTTGGCTGGAAGAAACCTAAGATCAAACGCAGACCTGTATCCAACGGCATTTGCCAAAAATGTCAGCATTAACCACCGTGATCTAGCTTCAGGTATTTTCTTCCCACTGGCAAGAAGCGAGAGAGGAGACATAAACCAGGGTTAACCCTGACTGGGGCTGTGTCCCCCCCACCCCCGCCCCCGTCCCACTCCAAACAGCCACCATGGCTCTACTCATGCAGAGGAAGTGAGGTCTCCCTGCTGTTGTCAGTGACCATGCAGGTCCAGGTCATCCAACCTCAGGAGGGGCTACGATCCGGGGAACTTCAAGGTGAAACTATCCACATCACAGATGAAGATTGGGTGTAAAAACCGTGCTGCTAAGCTTCTGACTTATCTCCTCGACACACACATACTGGTATCTCATAAATATCGCAAAAAGGCAGAGAGAAGATGTGAGCGTTTTCAAAGCGACAGTCATGTGGCTGAGATATCTCCAAAGGCAACAGAGCTTCACTCTATATGTCTCCAGATAAAACACTCCGAGAAGAAGAAGGAAGGAAGGAATCGCAGCGGCAGATATTGTCTTGTCTAAAAATATTCTCCTCTTTAATGGTTGGAAATGTACGTTGTTATTTATGACATTTAATGAGGTACGAGCATGAGTACGGAGTTACTGTTATTAAAGTAGAACAGCACGTCAACAACCCACTTCTGTGTATGTTGTGGAGTTAGTTTTTGTGGAGTTAGTCCTTGCGTGGACAGACCGGCATTTTTGCAAATTCACATCTACGTGATCTGATTTTATTTTTCCAATTAATCTCAGGACACTTTCATATAATGTATGTGATGTTTTGTCCAGCAAACAAACTATCTATGCCAGTGGTTCTTAACCTATTTCTTATACCAAACCCAGGTTAAGAACCACTGATATATGTGTCCAACCTGAGGCACTACTTGCGACTTTTCTCCGAAAACCTCACTGGTAGCTGCTGGACTCAAACCCAAAACCAGCCAAACTCAAGTCTGACTCATAAACCACTAAGCCACCACTGCCCCAGACTGAACAAGATCATGAAGGGTTAAGACCCACTGACCCCGTCATCTTAAAGCTGGAGAGGATTCTGCGAGAGGATCTTCCACTGAAGAAAAACCAGACAAGCACAAACGTTGAGATCTAAATTGATTCTAAATTGATTCACAATGAAAAACACCACATTTGAAGTCACTTCTTTTAGTGTAAGACTTCAGCAGAGGACCATGGAGGCTGTAGACACTGGTCACTGACTCTGATGTTGCACAGCAAATCCCTGCAAACATCACATCAAGATACCATCCTGCAGGTGTAACACAACCACTCCAACCACTGAGTTACTATATGACTATATGAGGTACTATATGTTCTATTTAGTGACATCCAGTGGTTGTCTGTGATTAAGGACTCATCTTCGTCCTCATCCTCTCCGTTTCTGGGTCACAGGGGCAGCAGTCTCCATGACTAATTAGAACCAATTAGAGATGAAAATGATATAATTAATAAAAATACCATGATTCAATTATTACAAAATATGACACCAAGTGTCTTCAAATGGAAACAAATCAGTAAAATTAAGGATTTCTTATTTTGTCCATAGTTTCCCTGAAAAACCTAACTTCTTGCTGGTCTTTTCTCACTGAGTGCACAGCACATTTGTTCCTCCATACTTTGTCCAACAGCTCTGATGTGTCACAGAGGCTGGTGGACCGGTGTTTGACTGCACTTTGATTTCTCCTGATGGCCCAAACATCTACACTCCCCATCCATCCCTCATCCGTCCCCTGAGCGCCCCCGCTCTCCTGAACAACACAGAAAACTGCTTCAAAGCCCTGCCCTGGTACAAATATTCTCCAAAAAAAAAGAGACAAACATTCGACCTGCAGGTTTGTGCTGCGTCTTTTTTCAGTTGGAGCGCAGAACTTTTGCTCTGCCTCTTGACGTAGAGACAGTAAAGTCAGGACAGGAAAGAACGACATAGACAAGCAGCCAGGTGATGATGTTTACTACTGCGGCCAAACTGCAGCGGCGCAGAGCCGAGGGTCTCAGGAGAGTGGCGTAATTAACACTTGAGTCAGAGGTCTGCGTGGACGGAAAGGTGAGATCAATGGTCAGCTCCTGGACAAACAATGAAGTGGACGAGGCGGATGAAGCCCGGCCCCCTCGGCCCCCTGCTACCTTTAAAGCCCCTCAAATATCTTTGTAAAGAAAAAAAAAACACACACACACACAGACTGACTCAAACCCCACCACTGCCCCCTTCTCTTTTCCTACTCCCCTCCACCTTGCCTCCCTCTTTTAGTCTCCCCCCTTCCTACCACAGCCCTCTCTCTCTGCTCCAGGATTTTGCAGTACAAACCAGGAACAGATGTCTGCCGGGGCCGTGCTGAAAGACCCCGCTGTTCTGGATGCCAGCCACATGCTTTTCATTCAGAGATGAAGGCTCACAGCTCTCCTCCTTGTGAAGCTAATTTAAAAAAAAAAAAAAAAAGAAGAAGAAGAGGTGGAAAAAACAAACTCTTCAAATGCCTTTAAGTCCCATCAAAAGCAGAAACACACAGAACACACCTTTTTGTCTCTTTTGTGCTACAGTAGCACAGACTGATTTTGTGTTATTATTCACAGCGGTGAGAAAAAAAAAAAAAAACTTCTGCGACGTGGGTGACGACAATATTCCTTGAAAAACGGTCTCCCGGTACTCGAAGGCCTCAGGATGTGCACAATTATATCCACTCTGCGCAGCTCCCAGCTAAAAAGAAATGGCCTCAGTTTGAAACTTGTGGCTCTCTACTGAAAATAAAATGTAATTTAGAGCAGCGGCTTTAAGATTACACAGATATCCCGGCCGCAGATCCAAATCAAATACTGCCAATTCGAAAAGAACATGGTGACTGGATGAAATGCCCGCTGGAGAAAATGTCCAAAGAAAACATCCATTTTAAGCACGACTGCCAAATGAAGACTTTTAAAAAGAGGGAAACTCTTATTCACAAATTCCAGATGAATGTTAGAAAAACATTAGAGTACAATTAGTTTAGTGAGATGCTTGGGAACTGTGCTCTTAAAGCTCTAATTTATTACTGAGGAGAGAGTGCTATGTAACTCTCCGTAAGTCAAAATAAATTTGGGTCCCGCAGCTTTTGGCACACTCTCGCTCCACAGACAGAGTGTGTGAGAAACGCTGAGACAAAAGCCGGTGCTGAAAGGTTGAATTATGCTGTCATTTTTCGGGCATCTGAACACGTCTGCTTTTAAGCTGTGAAAACGAAGCGCCGTGGCTCTGTGTGTGTGTGTGTGTGTGTGTGTCTGACTCTGGACGGTGGACGTGTTGATGTTTCCAGAGGTGAAACACAGTGAACCTTCACTGAGCTCTTCCACTAACGAACACACCGCTCTGCTTCAGTGCGGAATTTGGTGTTTTCTGCTTTTTACGTATCCACTGAGCTAACTACAGGCCTCGTTTGTGTTCAGGGTGGGCCCAAGGTCTGACACTTTGATGTCGGCTGCAATAATTCTACCCGGCACCAGGTGCTCGGACAGGTACGACCTGTCATGAACACCTGCAAACCGGTGTCAAGACCTAGATGACAGTGCGCGGGGCGAGAGGAGTCATCCTGCTAAATCACACTCGCACAAAGCACAGTTTGAGGAGAAGGCAGGATTACACGGCGAGGTTGACGTGCCGACTGCGAGCTTCACTATCAATATTTAAACAAGACTTTATATCCTTTGATCATTTTTGCCTCTTTCTAAAGCACGGAAAAGCATTCGCAGTGCGTTGGATTAAGAGAACAAGATGATTCATGTCTGAGGCAGGACCGTGTTGGCTGGATGTTTGGTTGGTGGGGGTTTTTTTTTAGCATGTTTGTGTGTTTTTTTTTTTTTTTCTTCCCTCTTTTCCCCATTTGGTGCTCCATCTCTCAGCCCATCCCCCAGGACAGGACAGGGCAGGGGGATAGAAGGGGTGAGGGTTCGGAGGCTCCACTGATATCAGAGCCCTTTTATAACTCACAGCTCTGAGCTTTGAAGTCCCAGCCAGACAGCTCAGGAATCCTACTCCCCCGTTTGACAATGAGGAGGGGGGGATGGTCAAAGGGAGTGTGTTTGGCCAATCTCCTCTAATATGAAATTATAAGTGATTTCATCTGGGCCTTCCACCAGGACTTAGTAGAGAAAATACACTGAAAAAACAACTGACAAATGAATAGAATAAAAACCCTCGCTATTTCTTAATCAATACAATGATAAAAAAAAAATGTTGTTTATAATAAGACTGTACATGAAATGGAATGTGAAAACACTCTTGGTAAACAGCATAACTAAGCTGTTCAACTGCATGATGGGAAACTGCACCGCACTGGGGGGAAAAATATCCCAAGGACATGGATTCTAATACTTATACACAGAGCTTGAAGTGTCACAGTATAAAAGCCAACAGCCACATGTTGGCTCCGCATTACAATGGTGAACATATGAGCTCCATATCATCAAACTATCACTTTCATTTATGCATTCCATCCAGGCTGTGACTCAGTCATATCGTACTATCATCAAGTGACTCATTCTGATGTGAAAATAAAGACTACGCTGGTCTGCAGCCTGAAGCAGAGCATTTAAAATGCATGTTTTTCCATTTCCATTTTTCAGTTTACATACATGAAACTTAAAGATAGATAGATAGATGGATAGATGGATGGATGGATGGATAGATGGATGGATAGTTGGATGGATGGATGGATAGATAGATAGATAGATAGATAGATGGATAGATAGATAGATAGATAGATAGATAGATAGATAGATAGATAGATA
>JAFBJS010002860.1:2933-76641 GCA_016785265.1 Paraplagusia blochii | reverse complement strand
GAACTTTGCTTAGACAGGTAGGTGGGTAGGTAGGTAGGTAGGCAGGCGGGTAGGTAGGTAGGTGGGTGAGTTGTTAGGTTGGTAGATAAGTAGGTAGATAGATAGATAGATAGATAGATAGATAGATAGATAGATAGATAGATAGATAGATAGATAGATAGATAGATAGATAGATAGATAGATAGATAGACAGATAGATAGATAGATAGATAGATATAGGCAGATAAGTAGGTAGATAGATAGATATAGGCAGAAAAGTAGGTAGATAGATAGATATATAGATAAGTAGATAGATAGATAGATAGATAGATAGATAGATAGATAGATAGATAGATAGATAGATAGATAGATTTCTCTGAAACTATCAGCACTACGACAGCACAGATCAGTACTTTGTCAATGCTGTTTTACATGTAAACATTTTTTCTAGCTGAATATGCAATTTTGACGTTGGACACCACTACAAGATGTTGCAGCAACAAATTTGACTTACTAAAGTATCTTAAGTGCAACCCCTCTTAAGGGTTACCATTGGGAAATTAAATTAAATAAGTAAGAAAATATCTTAAATATTACTTATGAAAGTTATAGATAGTATCAAAGTTCGTTTTTAAGACATTGAAATCGAAGTCATCAAACTCTCCGGTACCTGTAGGTTCTTGAGCTTGGGGTCAGTGCCGCTGTACCTCTCACACTCCTCCATCCCTTTGCGCAGGAAGGCGTTCACAACAAAACTGTCTCCTGCGGGTTAGAAAAAGCACAATGATCAGCGGGGAATCGCGAAAATATACGATATTCCATTGTTGATTCAATGGAAGTTCTTCAATGAGACACAGATACAGATGAATCACCAAAACAAATCTGATCTCCACTCACCTTCAGGGTTTTCTCTGCGCTTGCACGCTTCATATCCAGTCATCAGAGTCAAAGATGTGAAAGAGATAAACGTTAAAGAAAATCAACAATTATACCTAAAACCAAATGCATGAAATGTGTTCTTAAATGCGCTGGGAGCGTCACCAACTCTCACCATGTTTGGATTGAAGTTTCCCCATGTTGAAGTGTCTCTTCCTTGGATCTTTAAAAGGTAAACTCCGAAATCCTCCGCGGATCAAACAGTCACGGATTCAACATGGTCACATCGTGTTTGTCAACGTGGGGGTAAAAAAACTCTCCAGCTTCAGCCCGAGGCTCGTGGGTGAAGCGCCGTCTCATTGAAGCATCAGTCCCTTCAGTGCAGAAGAGGACACGGCCAGTGTGTCCAACTGTCTCCCGCTGTAGGAGCGTGTGAGTGTCTTCGAACCTCACCTCAGCCCCACTGAGCGTCGATGCGCTCCGAGCTCCAACACACAGGCAGGAGCGTGCGTCAAGTCGCAGTCAATAGAACGCGTACATCCGGTTTGGTAACAATAAAAAATAAAATAGACTAAAGATTTTATCTTTAGCGACAAAATTATGAAAAAAAACAGGATTCTTTTATTTGAAGGTATGATAGAATGGACTTTCACAAGTTAATGTTCAATTTAACTATTTGGAAAATATAAGACAGGGGTCAATAATCTAGAAAGGTGGAGGTTTGGACACAAGAAGAAAAATGAAGGTTTGCTGCAGCAACACAGAAAGGTGTGTGTGAATGAAAGGGAGAACAGTGGAATGGTGAGGTTACAAGGGGCAGAGGTGGAGAAGGTGGAGGAGTTTAGATACTGAGGATAAACTGTTCAGAGCAGTGGAGACTGTGAGGGTGAAGGGAAAGGTTTACAGGACGGTTGTGAGACCAGCCATGATGGATGAATTAGAGACATTAGAAAATGGGCAGAAGACAGGAGACAGAGTTGGAGGTGGAGGAGTTAAAGATGCTGAGGTTCTCTATAGGAGAGACAAAGATGGACAGAATCAGGAATGAGGTGATTAGAGGGACAACACCGGATTGAGATGGTTTGGACATGTTCAGAGGAGGGACAGTGGATAGATTGGTAGAAGAATGATCCTAGAGATGGAGCTACCAGGTAGGAGACAAAGAGGAGATTGATGGATGCAGTGAGGGAGGACATGGAGGTAGTTGGAGTTGGAGTTGAGGATACAGAGGACGGTGGAGATGGGAAATGTTTACCCCTGAAATAGAGACAAGCCAAAAGGACAATTTTCTCAGATTTTTCAAGAACATATATAAGGTTATTGGTAAATTTAATGTTATCAGGAAATTTAATAGGTCAAAAGTAATGGAAAATGTAAAAACAAATAGTAACCATCAACAACCAATTACAATATTCACTGAATCATCGTTACCCCCTTTAAAGAATAAATTTAGTATGAAAAAAAAACTCGGATATGGCGGAATTATTTTATAAAACCTTTTTTAAACGTACTTACGTTCTAATGTGCTTTTATTTTGAAAATAAATGCTCGAACGTCCGGGTTTGGTCACTACTAAACGTAGTTTAACAAACGTCAACAAAAAGTTCACCAACGTTTAATAAAGGACGAGGAAAATGTCTACTTCAAAAGATAATTTAAAGAGGAAAAAAAAATAGGATAGAGGTAGTTCAAAGTTGGCCACAATTATTTTGGTATTTCCTTCTGATGAACACATTGACAGTTATTCAAATTGAATTTCTAAATATATTTTAAGGTGGATTTTTTTGGTGTCTGTATTAGCTAGTTATCTTCTTTTGTGTTATTGTTCTGAGTATGCCGTTATCAACTGAGGTTAATCACGGACCGGTGTCAGCGAAACGGTCGTTGAAAGCAAAAGTGCGCCCTCTGTCGACGAAACTTTCATATATCATATGAAACAACTAACTTATGTTACTTTTTGAACGAATACAAAGATTTTGTGAAGATTTGTCCAAACGGACGTTTCATACGACATTGAAACTGTAACATGACAGCGTCCAATCACACTCCGATGCCATGTCACGTGTTGGTATAAATACAGGGTCCAAGTTAATAAAGCCGTGACGTGAGCCATGTTGTGTTTATGGCCTGTGTCAGTGCATAACAAACGGCGAAGATGAACCGTTTGTTTAAGGAGGAGGAATAGGAAGAACGAGCTGCACGCGAACGTAGCACAGAGCTCATCAAAAGCTCTGCAGCTTTTTTTTTCACACTTTGTTTCCTTTGGCAGGTTCTCACAACAGGACCAGGGCCAGGAGTTATGAATATTCATTTAGTTAGGCAACCTCTCTGAGATATATAATAGAACGAAAACATGAAAGTAGTTTTAGTGTTTGGTAAATATCCCACTCCTGCAGACAGTATTCAAAACTGGAACAGATGTTACTTTGATCTTCGCATGTTATCGAGGCATAAACTGTTATTATTATTCGCCGTGTGCCAATTCCTCACTCATTCAGTCAACCCACCAAAGTGCTGCTGTCATGTAAAAATTATAGCCCATCTTTATTCTTTATTACCTCAACAGAGGAGCCGTGCCTGGAAAAACAAAAGAGAAATACTGTACATCCTTTGTGCTTTTGGAAGAACATCTTATTTTTCTTCGAGAATGGCAGGCAGGCAGGCTCGGTGGATCTCGGTGTCCAAGCCTCATTGCCAGACTGAGCCTGATGAACGTGGAGAGTTGGTAAACAGCTCCCTCTGTCAATGTGTCCGCCATTATAGATTCCTCACAGACAGAGGAGTCTCAGATCAGAGTCTATACGGCTGACGGCGCGAGCAGACATTTTCATTGCACGCTGATGGCAGATTTCTTTGATCCCGCTCAACGTGGCTGATGAATACAATCTCTTCATGTAGCCCGACCGCCTCTCTTCAAGGCTGGGCCTCATATCTGCCTCATCCTCTCTCTCTCTCTCTCTCTTTCTGCTTCTTCTTCTGCCTCTGGTTCTAACATATGGTGTGCAAAAATGTCTGAACTCAATCAAAATCAACTTTTCATGCGGCCCCTGACAGGGTAGTTTAGAGCGGGAACAGAGATTTGTCTTTTGAGGCTGGCGTTCGCTCGGATAAAAGTCCTGTTTTATCTCTAAAGGCTGTCACGCAGATGGAGGATTGAAAAGCTCTGACAGTGTGATGGTGATATGTGTGAACACAACATGTGGATGAATACATACTGGGGGAATATTTTCAAACAATAATATAAAGGAAAGTACTTCCGGGCTTAGCGCCAACCTTTACTGTCAGTAACAGTCCATTCATGGTATTTTTACTAGACTCTCGTCCTTGTCTTGTAAAGCATCGGATTGTGACGTTTGTGTCCAACTTTTTTTCACAGAACACTGAGCAGAAAGTCTTTGACTAGAAAGCTAACTGTAAAATGGACGATGAGTGATTGTCCACTGAATAATATTTATGAAAACAACACCAAAGGTTGGACAGCAACATTTGGCATTTCATACAGACAAAAAACACAGTAATGACTGAAATATCCTATACTATATACCATTTATGTATACTACATTTTATAATATATATATAAAGTGTATACATATATATGTATAAAGTGTATACATATATATATATATATATATATATATATATAAATGATATTAGTATTGAGCCATGTCCCAAAGACTAGATTATCTACTAGCAAGATAGATAATAGCGTCTCTATAAAAGTAATAGTAATAGTAATAGTAGGCCTAGTGGCAAGGTTGCCATTACTATTATTAAAATACTTGATTACTATCAGGTGCTCTGAGCATAGCACCCACATAACTTCCCACCCACCCTTCCCAAGGTTGACAATATGGTGCAATGTAATTTGGGTGGTGCCAGCTGATCCAGCAATGGCCAAGAAAATGAATGAATGAATGAATGAATGAATATGCGTTTATAAACATATTTTCTAGGGTTGTGCAAATTAATCATTTTGGATCGGTTTGGATCGAACTGGATCGATCGTTTAATATTTTTTATAACGGATCGTAGCCTGTGAATCGAGATATGAATCGGATCATTATGTGAGTGAATCGTCACACCCCTAATATTTTCAAATACAGTATATATATATGTTTATGTACACTATATGTTATAATATGTGATATATATGTGCATATATTTGTATGGATGTAGAGAGAAAGTAAATATCAATATAGATTATATAGATTGTATTAGTATTTGCCTATATATACAGTATATATATATATATACACATATATTATATATATACATATATATACACATAGTGATGTATAGTATTGAGACATGGCTTGATACAAACAGGGTAAGTGAGGCATTTGTCTATCAGCTGAAGCAATTAAAGACACACTGAAAGGATGGTCGTCCAATCATGGCCCAGTTCTGCTAGGATCAGAGCTGGAATGAATGGCACATGTATCCTTCCATATTTTGTGCACAGCTGGGTTGAGTTTTCTGCTAACTTACCTAGACAAGTGTGTGTGTGTGTGTGTGTGTGTGTGTGTGTGTGTGTGTGTGCTTGAATCGCTCCCTATGTGAATCACCATTGGCAGACACAATCATATTCCATTGCTTTCAGCCATGTACCTGAACAACAGCAGAGAGGATAAACATCAGGTTTTTGTTTTGTTTGGAGAGTTTGACGTTTCAAACAGCTTGAAACCATGATAAAACCCCCGCAACAATAAGGCTTTTGAGTTTTCTTCCTTCACAGTCCTGATTGCCTTTTAACAGCTGCCTGGTTTTGGACAAACTACAGTCGAGAGAAAAGGCCTCCAGACAGAGCAATTATGGTTTTATTTACAATGCCTAGTTCTACAACTTTTCTTTTCTCCATCTGCTTTTCTTTCTTTCTTTCTCTTCACTTTGTGATCCCTGCGCAAACTTTAAGGAGAGACTTTTGTGTGATTCACCTCATAAAAACGTCTTTGACGAATGATAATTACGGATCCCCAACAATTAGGTGTAACAGATACTCTAGTATTAAGAAGAATAATTCAAACACAACACTAAGGTTTCCTGAGTTGAATGAGGGTTTACTGCACACAGGGAATATCCATTCTGGACTTTTTGTCAAACTCAGCGCTTAGGAAAAAAATTAATTGATGAGTGTAAATCCTTGGTTTGATCTTAATGACAACCTGTTGCCAGTAAAAGCAAATCAAGCGAAAATTCCACATAAAACGAGCTCAATAAAACACCCAGCAGAGGCTCCACTGAGGCAGCGACGGCGATATGAATGTACTGCACAGAACGTGAGACTAAAACAAGAACTCGGTGTGTTTTTTGCTTTCCTTTCACATTCAAGAACAGCCTGCAGAATCCACCTTTGAAGTGGTGGAGTGAAAAATCTGTTGCCCAACAACAAACAAAGGGCACATTGTCTGAAGCCAGTGGCGGACATGCAAAGCAGCAGAGCATTGACAGAATGCAAAACATGTTCAGAATGAACAATGGAGCAGTGATGTTTTCATGTAAACTGTTTCATATGACTGATGCACTTCAAAACAGGATAGTCTTTCAATCGTGACGCGTTCAGGTCAACTCAGTAGCAACACAACAGTCTGCCTGTCCTTGAGGTGACATACACAGACTATGTATATTTAGTTTCATATTTTCTTCTATATGTCATTTATTTTTCGAGTTATTTTAGTCCTCAATGACATATTCGTGTAGCTATATTGTGTTACTTTGATGATTCTTACAAAACACACCTCAGTCTTTAAGCGTACAAAGCTGTACACAAAGGAATTTGTGCGCCACCCAGTGGCGGTCATGAGATAGTGCTAAAGCCTGTGGTTTGAAACTTTAACGTAAACGGGTTAAAACTTAATTGTATTAGTTGTATACACAATTAAAGGACAGTGATACATTGGTTGCTGACAATAGATAGCGATATTTTACTAGTAGTAGAGGGAAAAACGCAATTTCTTGTCAAAGAACCTAGTTTTTAATAATATATTCTACCAGATAGCGTTCAGAGATTATCTTTCTCCTGTAATTCTCATACTTACTATTCCTTGTGACCTGAGGTCAATTAAAGAAGCGTCCTAAATGTTTCCAATAATCCTAAAAACTACAACAAAAAAAAACCTGTTGTCTAAACGCCATCGTCACAGCTGCAAAGATTGGCTAATGTTAGCATTTCGTACGTATTCCTGTAAAGTTCGTTATAATTTACAACTGCGACTTCGGAAATCAATAGTTAATTTATTAATGTCGTTAATTCATTTGTGTAGTTTGTAATTTGTGAACGAGATTTCATAAAATTTTTTAACAAAATGAGAATTCTTTAATTTATTTCAGCATTTGGATTAGCCCCATATAAAATCAGGCATGAGTCAGACACCTACCTGCCGTCATGTTCTTTGTCCTATTCTGGAACGTTTACTTTATTTCTATAATTATTTAAATTGAAAAAAGACATCATATATATATTTCAGGGATTAGTTGAATATTTCCATGTTACATTGAACTGACTTTATTGTAAGGAAGTGATGACAACAAATATATATATTTACAGTACAGATATAGACCTAAATGAAGACATCATTAGGAATCAGACATTAGAGACAACGTTTGGTTAACAAATTAACGTACTGGTCTAAAAACAAGAAAAGCCCAGATGTGTTATAAAAGTATTGAACAGAACTGAAGACTCATGAACACTGTTAAAGCTTCAAAAACCGTTGACCAGATTGGACTTTTCCTCTTTTTGTTTATCCACTGCTTGTTCCATGGCTTCCAGAAACCTCTCCAAAGTCACTGTGGGCGACTGCAGGCAAACACCTTGAATTAAAACCCTCTCACTTGTTTTCCTCTGTTTCTTTTTAAACCAAATAAGATGACTCACCTTCACAAACAGCGCATGAGCAAGAAACGGCAGCTTCCTAAGAGCTCTTCCACTCAGGCCTTTGCTTTTCCTGGAAATGAAGAAAAATGAGACGTAGACCTGGTTGTTCCAGTTTGTTGGTGGACTTGATGTCATGAAAACAACACAGAGGCTCTGGTTGATGGAAGCGTGTACTCACAGAGCAATGTGCCTCAGTTTCAGACTGTGTTCTGACACCTCACTCTCAGCAAAGTCCATGGTCTCCAGCTCGAACATGGTGAAGAGCTGCTGCCGAGGGTGGATGATCTGGCACTGAAGGCAAAGACACCAGAGATGGCAAAGAGACATTGGCATCCGCAGTGTATTGAATGTAATCTACTAAATTTAATTTGAATTAAATATAATAAATGTTAATGTTCTTTTTTTCAGACTTTTACCTTGTTTAAACATTATAAAAAGGTAAAGGTAACAGTTGGAGCATCAGTTAAGTTATCAGATATTCAGAGCAGTGGAGAGAGTTATAGAGATGTGATGGTTAGATATAGGCAGAATGGAATGGCTGGGAAAAAATGTATGGAGTGATTTATGATAGAAGAGAGTCAGCTAAGGTCATGATGGGTGGATGGATTAGAGACACTAGCAATAGGCAGAAGACCAGTGGCAGAGCTGGAGGTGGAGGTGGAGGAGATAAAGATGCTGAGATTCTCTTTAGGAGAGACAAGGATGGACAGGATAAGGATGTATGGATTAGAGACGCAAACAGAAGCAGAATAGGCAGAAGACAGGACGTAGAGCTGGAAGAAGTGGGGTATTGAAAGCTAAGAGAAAAAGAGAAAGGCTGGAAGATGTAGTGAGAGAGGACATGGAGGTAGTTGGAGATTAGAAGAGTAGAAGATGCAGAGAACAGGGTGAAATGGAAAACATTGATTTGCTGTGGCAACCTGAAAAGTTGTCGGAAAAAAGTCAAAAGGAGAAGATTTGTCTGACAATATTTCCTTTGATTTTAAGGGAGTGGTAAAAGTTCAATTATATATTCCCCCGTACTCTTTGTGAAATACTACTTTACTAACTTTCATACCCCACTGCAATAAAGAACCAGATAATTCATATTTGTAGTATAGTTTCGGTACTGCAATCAACATTTTAATCTCGCTTTGCACAAGCTATGCTAACCTTCATGAGCTCCTCCAGACAGGATAGATAGATGTTGTAGATGCCCTGCTCAGACGGAGGTCCGATGTACTGCTTGATGTCAGCTCTGTCCACGAAAGCTAAATCGATTTTCTCCGTCACATTGGACGTTGTCAAAATAACAACATTTGAATGTCTGAAACACAAGGACAAGGGGGAAAACAACAGAGGAAATAAGCAGAGATCTTGTTCACGGATCAGTCCTTCCAGGACCAGGACTTAGGTTGGGCTTCCTGACCGTTTGATCTGGTCCAGCTGAGTGAGAACAGAATTGACCACTCGAATGGCATCAGAGGGTTCCGTTCCAGCCTGGGAAGCGTTCCTAGCTGCTGTCAGACTCTCCACCTGTTTGAAAATAGACAAAGTTTAGCAGAACAGTCCAGCTGCGGTAGAGTGATGTTCCACAGCTGGTTTTCACCTCATCAATGAGAACAAACACCAGAGCGTCTTTGTCGTCAATCAGCTGTTGAATCTTTTGAAACATCTTTGTGACCAGTTTTCCACTCTGAAATTTAAACAGATCAGTGAATTTCCCTGTGAAGGATGAAGTTAACTCAAGTGGTTTAATTTGGATTACGGCTTCACCTCGGAGAACCATTTGGAGAACAAGCTGTGGCTGTTGATCTCCACAAATTGTCCATAAGAATACCTGCAGGATGGGAACGTCCAGTCAGGTGAAAAAGAGTTAGAATGACGACAAAACTTTTACTGAGGCCAAAATCAACTCACCGACTGGAGAGTCTGATCGACAGCTTTTGAGCGAGAGCTTTGCACAGGGAGGTTTTCCCCGTGCCTGGAGGTCCTAATGTGGCCCAACATAAGGTGACTAGTTAGTCATTTTACAAAACTCACCTGTGACCAAAATCCAACCAGTAAAAAAGACCTTACCATGAAGGAGCACAACACGGTTCCATGAGATTAGGTTGGGGTCAACACTTCTGTCTGAGAAGTAAATGGTGGTTGTGACGTAATCCAGGAGCTGAGAAAAAAATGTATCAAAGTATATCTTAAAATAAATGCAGTGTTTAGCAAAAAAATGTTAAAAGTATTGTTTATTACCTGAGTTTTAACACCAGAGTCATACACCAGACTTTCCCAGATCCCATGGAATTCGGCTGATATTGAACAGAACACAGAACTCTTTCAAATATACTATTTAATTACATTTTTTAATATTTACACAAAAAAACAGCTTGATTTCCAACTTACTTGTCAATACATAAGAACAAGGCATTCATCAAATAATTGTTTAAAGGAATAATAATTACACATTAGTTTCTGACTATTTTCTTGACATAAAATTTAGTTTTTCTTCATGGTCAATTTGGAGATTTCAAATACGACTATATCTTATTTATACCTGTTGGTAACAACCAGTGGTTTGCCGCAGAAAGTTCTTCGTCCTCTTCCAAGCTGAGCGTGCTCGGTCCATCCTCATTCAGTGTGAAGATGTGGACAGACAGAGAACAGTTCTTTAAATCCAGAGGCTGAAGATGAAATACATTATAATATGTATTTTAGCATCACAAATAAGAAAAACAAAGACCTGTCACAATTCAATATTGTCATAATGAATGTGAAATTATAATAATATTATAATAATAATTTTCCCAAAACAGAAAATATACCTATATGGATATTTTAAAGGTACTAATCCAATCCCACCTTAGTCAAAATTTACTCATTAAGAAATTATTTTATCAGGATACTTGTGTGTGTAATTTAACAATATTTTACCCTTAATGTTCCTATTCCTATTATCGACCAAGACAGATATATGCAGGCGCTCACAAAACTGAGGTAAACGTCTCAGGGCTTTATGTTTGATTTTAGTAAATCCGTTCTCCATTCACAGAAGAAGAACCGATATTGACCTTACTGATATTATCAGACAGCCCTGATCTTTACTGTATCTTTAACTATTATTCAGACATTTGGACAGACAATGACATACAATGTGCCAGACCTGTGCAGCCATTTCCTCTAAATCAACTATTGCCACGGACTCTACATGATTCCTGAGAAAGTCTTCGTCAAACTCTGTCCATCTGTAGTTTCCAAAAATCGTACTGTGGCGATTAAGTAAAGCCAGAACGTGCATTCTGACTTCTGACAGCTTGGCTGTGCTGTAACACAAAGAGAACAGAGAAACGTCAACATCTATTTAAACGGTAAAAATCTGACACACACAACTAGTAAAGCTTGACCGGGTCGATTATTGGTATAAACTAGATTTATTTAACGAACTCACCTATGGGAATTGACAAGAACTTCTACATTGATGTCCCTCGTCTCCACTCTGTCTTCATCCATCCTTAAAAATCTGTGTAAACAGCGACTTCATTATATACACAAATGCTTTTCTTTAGCTGGTTAACAGCTCGTTAAATGACTCGCGGAGTGTAGCTAACGTACCGTATTGACACTGGGGCCGTTAATATGAAACACCTTACCGCATTTACCCGTACTCTTGGTCAGGTTATTGTATAAAACAGTAGGAAGAAATGTTTCCACGTCGTATTGCTGTCAGAAAACCGACAACTCGTTGAATTCAGCGCGGTATTGGTTCCACCGGAAACAGATCATTTGTTTTGAGGGATCACTTCCGCCTGCCGCTGGTCCCTAGCGCTACAATTACAGTTAGCCGAAGCTAACACATCCAGACAGTGTAAACATTATTAGGAATTAGCCCAGGCCTTGAATACACTACATAAACATGGGGAAAAAACACAAGAAACATAAACCGGAGTGGAGAAAAGTGGATGGTACCTGAATGCATCTTTTTATTATAAACTCTTTATTGTATTTCTTTTGTTTTAGCTAGCTTTATAGCAACCATTGCGTAGCATTTGGATGCAGTTGTCTGGATGAAAAAACACGAATGAGTGGCTCGTTTGTAATATTCACAATCCTATTTTTCCGGGAACGATCATTTTCAGAGGGCGTTACTATATTGTTTTAAAATTATAGTTTTTTTTTACGATTTTGTGTCAAAAGTGAAATAAATTTCGGTTAAATTAAATCCAATACATTAGACTGATGCAGATCATATTGTAACTTTACATAAATATTTTTGTCGTAGGACTATTAGAGCATCATTTGTTGTGTTATGTTAATGGACAGCTTTATGGAACATGATATTTTATGATTATAAAGGCCAACCAATCATAATGATTTGCGCGTCCACATAATCTCGTTAGAGTAAATTGGTTCTGCCTGAAATAATATAATCATCAGTCAATTACTTATTCCATGTTAATTTCAAATTAAAACACAAGAGTTTTTAGGCATCACAGAGTGACTTTGATTTTACTTTGTTTCCAAAGCGGACTATGAGGACAAGGCTCTTGAGAAGCCCCTCAAACTTGTGCTCAAAGTTGGAGGAAGTGAGGTGACAGAGCTGTCCGGGTCAGGCCATGATTCCAGCTACTATGACGACAGGTCAGACCACGAGCGGGAACGACACAAAGAGAAAAAGAAGAAGAAGAAAAAGAAGTCAGAGAAGGACAAAGACAAGTATGTGGATGATGAGGATAGACGGAGGAGAAAGGTGAGTCAACTATTGTTTTTTCTGTTATTTAATATTTTCTTATATGTTATTGAAATGTATTAGCATAATATATTAATTGAAATTGGGTTTTTTTTCAGGAGGAAAAAAGGAAGAAAAGAGAGCGAGAGCAGAATGAATCAGAAGCTGCAGCAGCAGCAGCGGCGACGGCGACGTCTTCATCCTCAACATCCACAGCAGCTCCTGGGACATCAGTCAGTGCGGTTGTACCTGTTGAACCCTTCACACTGCCAAAGACAATAAGTATCAGTCTAGAGGTACATCAACATGATTTACATGAAACACCCCAGTTCCTTAAGTTTGGAATCTTGTCTCTAAAGTTTTGTGTTTTCTATTAAGCCTGAAGAAAAAAAGAAAAAGAAAGAAAAGTTTGAAATAGAACCTGAATTGGAGGAATTTCTCCCAAATGTGAAGATGGATGTAGACCTGCAGGGAGACAGACCGGTCAGAGCATGCAGGACACATCAGGGTGAGACAGACAACAACACATAAGCAGTTAAAAAGGAATCTCTACATAGAAAGTAGCACAGCAGTGACTGGAGGGTTAAGCGTCTATAAGGAGTTTCACATTTGCTTTGTTTTTTGCAGAAAATGAGTCGACTCCACGCCAACAGTTGCTGGAGCATTTTTTACGTCAACTGCAGAGGTGAGGACATTTTTATTATTTGATCATAGTGTTTCTTTTATGCTCATTGCAAAATGGAAATTGAAAATTTGAAATCACAACAAATATTTCATGAGATATACATTAAAAACATTAAATTGGTTACCCTTGTTAACTTTTTATTCAATTTTTTTTTCTTCAAGGAAAGACCCGCATGGATTCTTCTCACTTCCAGTAACTGATGCCATTGCTCCTGGTTACTCAGTGATCATCAAACATCCTATGGATTTTAGCACAATGAAAGACAAGATTCGAAACAATGATTACAACACTGTAACAGAATTCAAGGTAAGTTTCCGAATGAAATCTTCACTAGCGTGAAAATACAAATTTTCTTTGACAATTATTTTATTTAATCTACAGGCAGACTTTAAACTGATGTGCGACAACGCAATGGTATACAACCGTCCAGAAACGGTCTACTACAAAGCTGCCAAAAAACTGCTGCACACCGGATTCAAGATGATGAGCAAGGTAAAGCTATAGAAAAAAAATCACTTGATCTGTGGTTTATTCCATTTTTTTTTATCTGTTCCCAACGGTCAGACTAATTCGAGTGTCTGCACAGGACCGACTGTTAGCTTTGAAGCGCAGCATGTCTTTCATGCAAGACATGGATTTCACCCAGCAGGCAGCCATCCTAGGGGACGAAGATCTCGCCGCTGACCTGACTCCCCCCGAGATCGTGCCGATGCCAGTAGAGTCGGCCAAAAAGTCCAAGAAACAACCAACCAAAGACATGAAAGAAGTCATCAGGTATTGCTCAGATATTTTTAATGATGTGTTTTAATTCTCTGTCAGTATAATAACCTTTATTTTATATTTTCATCTTTTGGGGAAAAAAAAATCAGTTACCTGTACGAACCAGAGGGAAGTGCTTGCAGTTTAACAGACAGCACAGCAGAGGAGCATGTCCTGGCTCTTGTGGAACACTCAGCTGATGAAGCTCGGGATCGCATCAACCGCTACATGCCAAGCTCTAAGGTTTTATTCACCAGCTCAGCTTATATACTCCTAATTTCTTAAATTACATTTTTTTTTGTAATTCCATTTATGTTTTTTCCCAATCCTTTCTTAATTTGACTTGTCTTGACATTGTCACATCAAAGCATGTGATTTGAGTTCCACAATATAATTCATTTTCCCTTTTATTTTTCCAGATCGGCTACTTGCGCAAAGAGTCTGATACTTCCCTTGTTTACACAGTTGTTAATCAGATAGATCCAGATGCTGAAGGTTTGTTCAACATTTCCAGCTTTTTACTCAGCCTTCCAGAACCACAATATACAGTATATGGTGTATGTTTATAAACCAATTGGTTGTATATTTTTTTCAGAAGAGGAAACACATAAAGTGGACCTGAGTTCTCTGTCAAATAAACTCCTTCCTGGATTAACAACCTTGGGGTTTAAAGATGACAGACGACATAAAGGTTTGTTTTCACGTTGTCTTGTTGACATTTTCTCTCAAGCAAATGTGTGGGGTCACAGATGCACTTACAGTTAGTTCTGTGTACAGTGACGTTTCTCAGCAGTGCCTACAACACTCAGAGCCTCCAGAAGAACTCCATATTCCCAGACCTGTTGCCTGACGAGGTGGACATGCTCTACTCGGCTTATGGAGACGACACAGGGGCACAGTTTGCACTCAGGTAGAAGATTGTCAGGTCTTTAGAAGCAGAACTTTGAGAATTTCCATAATAAAACGTATCTTTTTATGTTATTTTTTTTTCTTAGTTTACAAGAGTTCGTCAAAGGTTGTGGAAATGTCAGCAAGCGTTGGGTCGACGGTCTTTTGGACAAAATGACGGCAGGTGATCACATCAAAGCAGTCAATCAAATCAGACAGGTGAATATGCCATCAGTATGTGATAAACATCACAATTTCCTGTTGGGACACTGTCCAGTCACGTGTATTAGTAACAAATCAAGTCTTTTTTTAACGATGCAGAAAAGGAACATGATGCTGAAGCCTGATGAGACCAAGTCTAACATCTGTGATATACAGGTATGATTTACCCTGGAAAAAATGGCCCGTCAAATAATTATGAAGTCCACGGGAGCGTTAAAGTTGTTTACCTTATTATAATAAAGTCGTCAAATCCGGCAGAATTTTTTATGCTGATAACATTAAGAATGTATAAAAATAAGGATTTTCACATTTACATATTTCTGTATTTTTGAGAAAATAATCCCTGTTTATTTACCTTTTTACTGCTTATAACAATTTGAGGCAACTGTCTAAATAGTCACTTCCTCAAGTATATCAGCTTGGTTGTGTATATATTAAAAAGTCATTGTTGTCAAATAATTGACACTTCACTGTCTCTGTTTCCTACCAGATGTCTGACAGCAGTGGCCTCGGAGAGAACAGTTCAGTCCTGGACTTTATGTCGATGAAGAACTATCCGGACATGTCCCTGGAAATTTCCATGCTCAACTCGTTAGGTGACTATTTTCTATCTATGCTGTGGCAACATTTGCATTTTACTAAAATTATCCTTTGGGTTTTCTAAAGAGTGGAGCGACTATGGTCACTGTGGAATGTTTCTGGGTTAATGTTTTGAATAATATCCGTAGAATTCTATTTTGATTAAATGTTTTAGCAGAGCTTTAACTGCATTCTTTCCTGAGGAAAATATACCTTTTAATGCTAAATTAATGCTTCTGCTCTGATGGTCGTAATATAAAAGCCCAGAATTTAAAGTGGAAATATATGGTGTATATGTTTAGGACATCAACTAGTAATAAAACTAGTTAATTTATTTTTTTAATTCAAGGAAAACCAGTGAAAAAAGAGCCAGGGAACGACGAGAGCCACCAGCACTTTGATGATGCAGACAAACTCCTGCAGGAGTTCCAGGAGGCTCAGGTTGACAGAGTCGGTTCCAGACCCTCATCCAACTTGTCCTCACTCTCTAATGCCTCAGAGAGGGACCAGCACCATTTAGGTACGCTGAAACTACACAGTACAATATGTTCCCTATAGCCCTTTGTTTCCTTGTTTACCATGTAACAGCAGCATATAACAACTTAAGAACTCTGCTCCTCCATCACAGGAAGTCCACCACACCTGGGTGTCAGCGACCAGTCAGAAATGGTTCACGATCCCTACGAATTCCTGCAATCTCCGGAGCCAGAGGGCTCCACCAGCTGACCAAACACACTCCTGATTTGTGATGACAGTGTAAACGACGTTACATTGTGGAGATCTCGGCTACTTGTAACTGTTTTTTAAGAGTCGTTGTGATTGTACAGACTGTTTGTAGTTTAATTGTAGATTTTTCTTTTGCACAAGTGCAACATGTTAACAATAAATGATTGCACTTCTGTTTTTGTGCGTTTTGTTTATTAGACATTGGTTTACAGTCAGGCGTTAGACAGCGTCAATGGAAATAATATTTAGACTGTAATCCAATTATTATGGTGAATTTGTCAAACTTTGGTCAAGGGGCCAGATCTGGCCAACAGTCTCACTGAATTTGTGGTATAAGCGTTGTAAGCATTATGTCACAGCATGTTATTGTTATTAAAAACGAACTGGAACATTCAGAGACAGAATTATAAAAAAAATACTACTACTGATGTGGTATTATGTTAAAGTAAATTTCCCATGTGTACTACATTTAATGTCTACTCAAAGAAATCAACATTAGAAATCTAGAGAGAAGGAAAAATCGCTGGGCCGGGGACCGCTACTGGTCCGTGGGTGAATTGGTGCCGGGCCATAGGAAAATATTGTTTATTTTTGTCCCATTTCACTATTACTTACACTCAGTCCAGAATGGCTAAGATTCCATCATCAATAATGCAACTATATTTGATTAGGAAATATTTTGTCAGTGAAGACAACAAAGGACAGGAGTCTAACCTTTACGCTAGTCTCATAGCAAAAAGTTATAGGCTGTGTGCACTTGAGAAATCCGTGTTGTGCCCATGCACAGTTTATTCCGGTAGGAAGATTTTTTAGGTAGGAAAATATTTCAGAACACCAGAAATGTAATTATATTAAAGGGTATTTATCTGCCACAACTTAATGACCGGTCTGTGAAAATAGTACGAGACATTTGAACGGTCTGTGGCGCAAAAAAGGTTGGGGAACACTGGTCTACAAGATTATTTCAAGTTTGCCACTTTGTACCAGGCTTTAATATTGACTCATTGTAAACAGCCCTGCTCTTGGGCATCATAGCAGGTCCAGAAAATATAGGGAAGTGGAATTAATATGAGCGTAACATGATAATTCCATAGATGATTAAGTGTAATGAAATCTGAGTCTTGTTGCAGAAGTAACACAGTCAATCTGATGGCAGTTCCTTTTAGAGCTGAAGTTCGCCCTGCTATCAAACAGTGCTGTCCAGATATGTTGGACTGGTTTTCTGTAGCAAACTAGGAGAAGTGACAGTTGAAATGCAAATGTGGAGCAGATTTGTCACATAAACAGACAGCATCAACAAATGTTTCAAATATAAGGGCCTATGGGACTGTGGCCGTGACAGTAAATAATGTACGTGAACTGTGCATAGGCAAATAGAATCATCTTTTGCATTCGAACGTCATCGGACAAAAGGCATGAGTACTGGTTGTTTCCATGATGTCTCTCTGTGACACTGAAAGTCTCACTGACCAGCACAGAGGTTTAAGCTCTTCCCCAAAGGCTGCGGGTTTTTTGTTCCTGTCAACCAAGAGCACAAAGTTTTGACCAATCTGTCTGGAGATTGTGATCAGTGGATTCATTTGTGATGTTGTATAATATCGAGTTAATATGTCGTAAAAAAAAATCAAATACTTCCTGCTTTTCACTAATCTGGTTTTCTAGAGCCATAGAAACTTTTTAAAACATTTTATTCGTTACTTACTTAATTATACTTATACTATACTTAATCTTAAAAGTGATAAGAGGTATTTTGTTTTTCCACTGTGCATAAAAAAAATGAACGGAAGCAGGGAATGGGGAGGACATCCTGGAATGAGGAGAAACGGTTGAGATATTATCAGGCGCAGAAGTTGGCCAGAAGAGGGCAGTAATGCAAGGAAAAATGTAAAACCCCCTGAGTACTAATGTAAGGAGTCAGTTATAAACCTAACCACGTATTTCAGTTAATGACTGTTCAAATAAACACTTTTTATTGAAAAAAATTATAATGACAAAAAATTACGAATAGAATTGAATTATATGGATTGTTTTAATCATATATTTTGGTGATTTAGGATATTAACGGTGAGGACGGGAGGAGATGGACGGTGCCTGGTGAGCAGAACCCGTACTGCGCATGTGCAGTTGTACAGTTACCATAGCGGTGTGTTGCGACCTGCTGAGTGAGTTGATTCTTCAACTTCTGACTCTGGTGCTTCGACGAATTAAAGCCGACCAGGATGAACGATTTCACTTCTCACCGTGTGAACGACTGCTTTCTCGGCGACAACCTCTCGAATTTGTCTTAATCACACTTTTTTTGGCGTCTTCTTTCCGTGGAATGGGAATCAGCGACTGTTTTTTTTTAAAAAAGGACCTGCGTTTTTATTTTTTATTCCTTTTAGTTTCATTGTTTACTTGCTAAATCTTCATTTTCTACTTTAACGGTAGGTACGTTTTATTTGACGTGTTTTCTGTTAATATAAAGTAGCTTTTTATAATACTATCCTGCTGTGATAGTAACTATTGAGAATTTATACACTTTCATTAAAAGGCAAAAGTAGAGAAGGTTCCAGTTATTTATTATTTACGTTGTAATCACTTTAATAGTACAAGTATTATTAAGTACTACTACAAGTAGTCTTACTAATACTAGAGCTCAAGAACTCAAGCAAAACATGTGATTTCCACTACTTTATGTGAGCTCCGAGTGCCTTTGTTCTTGTCAAACCAAGATGCTGTGGTAAAAATAATGAATACAAATGAATAAAATCATGGCTATTTTTAAGATTCGTTACTTAAAATAGCGATAACAGAAACTGTGCTGTTACTACTAATTACTGTAACTTTTTTTTTCACTTTCTTTGTGTATGTTAGCACTGTTCAACTAAACAGGCTAAAATAATAACAATATTTATCATATAATACAGTAGGGACCTTTGTTATGAGTTTAATCTGTTCCACAGCAGCTCTGGTGTGACGATTCACTCGTATCTATATGTTATTAATAATTACTACTATTATTATTATTATATTATTATATTGCATTTTTCCATTAAAATAACTAGATAGATAGAGAAAGATATAACTTTATTAATCCCCCAGGAGTATCTTTTGGGAAATTACAGAATTACTAAAATAAATGTACAGAAAATTAAAAGGTAATTTGTTCCATCCCACCAAAATCTTACTATTTAATAAATCCCTAATCTAAACATCTAAGCATCCTAATGTCTAAATATAGACAATATAGATATTGATAATATAAAAACCTACTAATCAAGAAAACATTTTATGTTATTGATTTATAAGAGGGTAAATAACAGAAAAATGGAGCTCAGTAGAGAACTTGTGTCTAGATGTTTCCTCTTAACACAAGGAAAATCATGCTAAAATGCTTACTTGTCCTTATCAAAAGGCCATCACCACGCATGTAATAAAAGTCTTTTACGTACACTAATACATAAATGGTTAATTGTGAGGTTATTTAGGAAGTCAACAGAAGGTTAGCGTAGAAACACTCATCTCATTTTTCTATCTCATTTTTCAAAATAAATGTGACCACATACTCTGCCTGTCAGTCTGTCACAGTTATATTTACCGTACAACTGTATGAATGTTGTTCTGTGTGTGATGCTGAGTATGATGTTTTGCACATTCTAGATGGATTGTTTCAGTCAAAGGTGGAGACGTACGTCTCCCCTGCGCAGCAGCACCAGCAGGAATGAGTTGGTTCCTTCTAAAACCCCCAGGATGAACGGCTGGTCGTGGCCACCACAGGTCTTCCAGGTCCTGGGCTGGCTGGTGTTTGGCTACCTGGCCGTGGTCAGCTTTGGCATCTATATTCCTCTGCTGCCCTGGCCTTGGAACCACGTGCTCTACTCTGTATCCTTTTCCTTAAGCTAACCGTTTGCTGTGTTTCTCACAGACTTCACCGACATGGGGCTCTAATGTGGTCTTGTTCAGGTTGTTGGTCACCTGACAAGGGGGCTATTGTCTAGGCTGCCTCTGTTAGCCACAGTCCCATCAGACATGCCCTCTCTCTGTGTCAGGGCCTGTCTTTGTTCAGCCCCAAGACATGGTCACTAATGTCACATGACCAAATGTCGTAAAGTAAAGCTTACATTTATATTAACTAACTAACTACTATCACCCCCTAAAAATGTTGGTTCTCAGTAAGAGCTACTGCTATTCATTTTTATGTATGTATATATAGAATGTATACTGTATATATTATATATATACAGTATATATACATAAAATGAATAGCATAAAATGTTGCTATATTGCAATGCCAACATATATATATATATACACATATATACATATATATATATATATATATATATATATATGTTGCTATTGCGACGGCACATCATCAGTTGGGTAAAACCAACCAGTCTCATGATGGTGTAACATATGTATATATATATATATATATGTATACATATATGTATCTATCTATCTATATATAAATAGCATATCAATTAGGAAAACTATCAAGTGATTCTGGTAAATTATGAAATACATTTGAGAACCTGATAACATCCATATTTCTATTCGTACAAACCGCTGCAGGAATTGCTGCCACCTAGTGACTAGTGGCTTGTTATCATTCAAGCATAACAACAGTAGGACACTTTTGTCCATTGGAAGCCTCTTTTGACTCTCTGGAATCGAACCGTAAACCCTCAGGGTGCTTGCCCTACTACTTAGGCAAGGTTAAGCATTTTAATATAGCCCAGCAAACATTAGATGTTCACCAGATTATACTATAAATGTATATAATCAATATTCTTCTGCCTTTTCCCTGCAATGCCAGCATTTCTTGGAAAAGGATCAATGAATTTATCGTCATTCATATTAGTTCACACAAAAATCTGTCTGATCGTAAACCAGCCCTTTGTCAAATTTTTGTCCACACTGTTGGCAGGAAGTCAAAATATTTTCCCCTCCACTGGTATTCATAATTTGTAACCATAAATGTAGTATTTCTTGCCTAATGTCCTCCAGTAGTTGACAGTTAATACATGTACAGTAAACACTGCCTAACTTTCCTTGACTCCTTCGTTAATATAGCTCATGGGAATAGTTTTTGCCGTTCACTTTTTCACCCATGTTGCTGCTGTTACCATAGACCCAGCTGACGCCAGCGTCAGGGCGAAGGCCAGTTATGCTAGTCCGATGCCTTTCTTTGATAGAACCAAGCAGTCCCATGTCATCCAGGACCTTCACTGCTACCTGTGTGACGTCAACGTGTATGTACTATAAACTAATAACTATGGATCACCATTTGGATTCAGGTATTGATTTCAATTCTCCTCCATTTTTTTTCAGGGGCCCTAAAGTCAAACACTGTGGAGTTTGCAACAAATGTGTGGAAGACTTTGATCACCATTGCAAATGGATGAACACCTGCATCGGTGGAAGAAACTACCAGTGAGGTTTAATGTGACTCTTTGACGACATCTTAGGTTAACGTATGGACTAATGTCACGTGTCTTGTCCCTCCTCCAGCTGCTTCTTCATAGCCCTGTCCTCTGCTACAGTAGGAGCCTTTCTACTTGTGTCCATCATCCTGTTTGTCTTTATTCAGCATTACTTGGACCCAAAGATTCTACGGACTGATCCACAGTTTGAAGGTGAGGTCACACACGTGTCACATTCACCAAAATACTACATTTCGTTTTATGGACAAATGTCTTACATTGACATCAAGTATATCTTTTCTTAGCATGGTTTTAAGTATTACAAATACAGTATATTTCTGTTTTTATCTTGCGTTTAATTATATTATTTCCCTTTTATGAACCTCCCCCTACTGTTATCGACCCTCAGTGGACTGTATTACCACAGAGCAAATCGAGATGGAGATTACAACAGACAAGAAAAGACGCTGAGTGACGCTATAATGCAATAGTCAATGAGAGGATGGACAGAAGATTGGCTCAATTAGCCAATAATACACTGGGTACACAATGTATTAGCCAATAGTACACTGTGTTTGATTTCATCTATGTTCTCAAACCAGCTGTTGTTTATCTAAATAATAAAAAAAGAATATTTAACAATAGCAAAAATCTTACAAGATAAGATTAAAAATATTGTGATGTCTTGAGGGACCAATTCACTTCATTTCAAAATACTTTTTTTCATCACGAAGGGACATTAAGGTCAGTGAATTCTGGCAATTATTGAATTCAATAAGTCGTACTTGTGTGTTGTACAGGTGTCCTGGGGAACAGCACCTGGCTGGCATTTATACCATTAACACCGGTGAAGACCAGTTCAGCTGGACTTCTCATACTGGCTTTTTTGACGGTGATGCTCAGCATCATCTGCCTGCTGCTGCTCTGTCATCTGCTGGGCTTTCACTTTTATTTATGTGAGTCACGCTCTGATGTCTAGGTCATTTCTTTTCTACTGTTTTTGCACAGGTGTTGATTTACTGAATGTGAGGCTGACGTTTATTCCTGGCCTTTCACTGCTTTTACCTAGGATTGTCTGATAATATGGACTGTTTTTTCTACAAAACATTAAGATCTGATAACACAATGCCTGGGTTTTGCCAAATTTGCTGGTCAAAAGTGTTAAGTTTTACCTGATTCTCTTCTTTGTTCAATATCTATGCTCCTAGCCTGATAGACATAGAAGATAATTATGTGCTGAAGTTTTAATTCTGCAGATTTCATGAATTATAAATCACAATTTCCCTTATTTTATCCAGTTTTTAAAGGAATTAGCACATATGATTATGTGAAAATGCAGCGACAAAAAGAGTCCAGAACCCGAGACCCCGAAGCAGGTAAACCCAGTGATTCCAATGACAAGAACTCAAAGGTAAGTTCTTCCTTCATCTCCTTCTATCTCTCACTGTCTTTCTTGTTTGTCCTAATTTTTTTTTTTGGTATTTTTTTCCCCAGAGCCAAAGCAGTAGAATAGACCGAGAACCCATTCCTTTGCAAAGTTCAAGGTAAAACAAATAAATTAATAATATTATATTCCTAAATGTGATCATGTTATCAATCATCTTGTTTTCCCTCCAGTCCCTGCACTAGTCACAATAAAGATACAGTGGAATGCCACATATCAGGATGTACAAAAGTAAGTAGTGTCCCCCAACAACCTCATAGTATTATAATATTTTATGACATTGTGATTTTGATGATGTCTTGTTTAAATTAGCTGGAACACATCAAGAAATCAACAGAGAGGAAGGAGAGCTCTCACCACGGCACAGAGACCACGGCCAGTAAGTCTGTGATTGAACCATCAATAAGTGAACTCTAGTCTGACCTTTTCAATATTCAGTAAACAAATCCAATTTCCTCATACTTACTGTAGATAACGGAGGAATTTAATAAACAAGCGCTGATGTCAGCTGCCATCATGGGTTCTTGTCACCAGAAATATTATTGATTTATTGTGTGAAGTGATGATAACAGAAGATGTCAAATGTTTACAAAGTTTTTGGTTGGTTTAACTTAATTGAGCAAAACATAGTGATGTCCAATAATATCGACCTAATATTAGCGCATTTTGTAGAATCTTTGGATTGTTATCATTTTTTTTCCTCTGCTTTTGAAAAATTAATAGACTTCAGTTTTTAAGGTAAATGTCTGTTTATTAAAGTAAAAGTTTCTAGATGGCAGCATTGCATCGTAATTTATTTATTTTCAAACTCATACAGTGGTTTATACAGATAAATAATTAAATATTACGTTAGCCTCATAGTATAATTGCCTAAGTCATTTTTTTTAGAATATGGCCTAGGCAATTATGCAGAGAGGCTAACGATTAGCAAGCCTACATTGATATCTAACCTAAGTGTTTGGACAATATTAAAAGTTGGACATCATTAGTAATAAGTTTTCCTCTCTTTTATTTAGAAGAAAATAAAAGCTGGAAGTCTGATGACGGAGATGAAGAACGGAACCACAGCAGAAAGTCTGTGGACAGTGTTCCTGAAATGCAAGACCCCCTGGGCAGCTCTGTGATGACCGCAGATGATACGTAATAAATTTTGGAATACGGACAATTTTTTTTCAACGATGTTGTTGTAAGACTGAGCCACAGACTGACTGATAAGAAGGACAGGACAGAGGACGGAGTCTTGGACCATGGATCATGTTTGGACTTGTGTGTCTTAGTCTAGATAACTGTGGCTGTTACTTTTTATTCACACTGTGTTTTTATGACAGATAAATTATTTAAACCATGTTTATATCACAGATTGCAGAGCTGCTGTTCTGTTATGTTTACTGTACTTTTTTATTATTTATACAATGTTCACTTAGCCTGTAGTTTAGATATAAAGTCAGGCGGGCAGTGTTCAGACAGTTGGACATGTGCTGCGGAGAGAGACTGGAGATACAGGATGTTGGAGACAAATAAGAGACAAGCAATAGAAAAATATGAGAAAGACAGTGAAAATTAAAAAGTTAAAGGAGAAAATACCCAACTACAATGCTGTGTGCATTCATCTGCCTAAAAAAACTTCTATCAACTACTGTAAAACAAAATTCAGGAGAGAAAGTCAGTCCTCTGTTTTTTTGTAACTGTTATAACTGTTGATGTTACATCCTTATCAGTGTTCAATGACTGTTTTGTATTTGCTAGTAAACAATGTAAATAGTGCACAGTTCTTGCCTTGTATTTACACCTTCACAGTGGCATGTTTACAAAGTGCTAAGTGCAGTGATTTTTTTGTTTCCAAAAACAAAAATAATTAAATATAGTATATATTCTACAAGAGTAGTCTACTATGTATTAAATAGTAACTAGTTTAGAGTTTTGAGTAATGTTTATTTACATGTGAAATTAATGTAAATATTAAACCACACGGGGGCGCAGTTGAAACACCTGAACAGAAGCATGACGTCATACACTCTGGCGTCTCACATTGCTCAAAATCCCTGTTAATGGAAATGTCATCTTATTTGTCATTTTACAGCTCACTTCTCTCTTTTTTATGTTTTTGGATTAAATCTACAAGCAGGAATATAAGTTTCCATGTTCCTCTCAATGCTGGTTCTATAACACGAAAGGCAAAATATTCCAAATCATTCTTATATACTTCACTTTATACATTACAGAGGTTTTGTATAGAGCCAGAATCATTTGTTTATTCTTGTTTTCGTCCCAAATATCGCCAAATGTTTCTCGCGGTGTTTTTATGAGCAATGCAGCTTATCCTGTCTTACCTCTAGAGGGTGCCAAACATGCAGCGTACCCCAACTGTCAATTTGCTCTTACTCATAAATGTCTAGGCCAGCCATTCAAGTTATAAATATGAAAGCTAATGTTGTATTTACCCCTACTTGTAACTTCCTTTAAGAGTTTATTTTCTAGGAGTAAACATAAAAGAGGCGAAATGCGGGGGAGGATGTCTCTGCCCGTGAACGCATCACCAAAACCTATGGGATGCCTGGGTTTATATTACTATTTTTTCTATCTGTGATGAATTTGAGATTAAGGCCTGTAGACAGAACATTCGTCGAAGACGAGATATAAATTAAAATATTCTCTATCATTGATTTTAGCCTAATAATAGTTTCCCGCCAATAGCTCCCATCGTCGCCTTCGTGAACCACAACAACAGGCTGTGGGCTCAGCTTGTTTACAGAACAGGCTCCATCACGACCTACAGAGGAAACCAGCGGCTTCAGCAGCAGCCAATCAGCGGCCAGCTTTCTCTTCAGCATCTCACACAGACGAAGCCATCAGGCAGATTCCTGCTTAGGCTCCGTGGAGGGAGGAAGGAAACTCAAAGCTGCACAACGCGCAATTATGCCTTTATGAACACAGCGCTGAGTTGGACGATTTCATCACCAGGTGATTTAGACTGAATATGACGTCATTCCCGCGGGACTTCATTTGTGTTGTTTATTAGATGCGTAAATAACGCACGCGAGACTGCACACAGATACGTCTGGCTTTTCAGATTTTAAACTTGTAACACTGAACGCATCTGTGTGAACTTCTGCTTCTGTGCTCGAATTGCACACCACAGATTTTGCGGAGGTGTTGTGTTTTTCTGCGACGGCACAGTGACGCGCTGTGGAGGTGCTGACAAAAACAAACTGGTCACGTGGACTCAGTGGGACACTGGCATTAACAGGTTTATGTAAGCAGTTGCACAGACATGAATGTATCAATGACTGCCGTCCAGTAAGGACAACGACGGCGCTGCAGCCTATTGCGCTGTTATGTGCGTGTCAGCGCCGCTGCGCTCGAATGGAGATAGTTACATAATTATGCATGCAAGAAAACACTGTCTTGTTTACGAGCTGCTGCTGAGTTAAGGAAACGTTGCTCTGAATCGATTAATGACTGATCGTTGATTGACTTTCGACGAATAAATACCGGTTTGAATCAGAACAGAAAGTATACGTCGCTGGTTTTGGTGTCTCAGCTTATACAAGAGCGTTGGCAGTAAATACAATTAAAAATAGTATTTAACCTTATGTTTTGGTTTATTTATATTGTAGATTGCATTTCGATTTTTCTCACCATAGAAGGAACAAACTGATATTTAGAATAAAAATGTCAATGTTTTCAACTGTATTCTACTTAATTAAATTATGATTTTGTTTAGTAATCTCAGGGAAGTTGTGGGCCAAACTCATTAGTTTGTGCGTCCTGGGTGAGGATCCCTCCACCCTGAGGTATTTTTGGGAGTCCTTCCTCTGCCAGTGTGAGGGTCTGTTCACTTTGTTTTTATGCATAATTGTTCGTAAAGTGCTTCGGGATAACAGTTGTTATGATTTGGGACTATAAACAAATCAAAGTTGAGTTTAGTTTCAGGTTCCCCTTTTTTCCCCAGATATGTAACCTAGGTTTTTATTTAGTAAATATTGACTTTGGACCAACCAAAGCTCAATATTATAAACAGATTGAAAAAGAACACAAACCATACCATATAAATGCATGTCGTTGTAGTTTTTTGTATGCAGGTAACAAATGTTGTTTGTTGCTGTGTATCAAAACAACTTTATAGCAGCTACATACTGGCGGGCTAACTCTAGTACACATTTTATATGATATCAGAGGCCAAATTTAATTATATTATGGGCCATATTTGGACCCCAGGCCTTAGTTTGAGTTGGTCCTACTGCTGTGTCTTGTGTCTATTGTAAGAGTGTATCAGGATTCCAGGTCTTATAACTCTATTTGGCTCGCTGCTGCCACTGACAACGGCTGTAGCTCGCTTCAACCGTCTTGTTTTATTTCAGGCCAATTCCTGCCAAGTTGTTTGACTCATGGAGCAGTAAAAGGTTTCAGGGAGGTGTGGACCCACAGAGAGACATGGAGCTGATGTCCTCAGAAGCTCTGTGCAGATTTGACATCATGGATAAATTTAGGACGGGTGGGACCGTGAACTAAAATTTACACTTACACATAATTTCCCTGGGATTTCCTTGACCTTGGGGTCCACTGAGAGGTACTTGTCCTGATGACGTCTACACCCGAACCTTCATGGCCTGTGGTTTATGAGTCAGTTGAAGACATCATCATATCTATGTATGATAAAGTGTGTCTTCAGAACATCACGGTTCTCCTTTTGTTCCCTTGGTACACTGCTATTTTTGCTATACAAATGAAAATTTTGTCTTAAAAAAAAAAAGATTTTCGAATTTAAATTCATATGGGCGCATTAGGGAACAATTGCTGCTTGCCTTAATTTCCTAGACGAGATCATTTACATTTGCCTAACAAAACTACTATTGCTAATACAATGCGTATTAGCATACATCACTAATGTCATACAATTGTTAGATTCACAAGTGAAGTGAGTAAAAAGTAAAAATATACATTAATAATATCATAACTATTGCCTCTACTTCACAATCTTTTGAAAATCTTGCATTAGGTCTCAGAACCCAATTAGCGCGATAGGAGACGGATCCATGTCTGTCATTTTACTGTAGTATGATGTCGATGTCCAGCTTTTTCCATGCTAGACTGACTCATATGGTCTAATTAAGGGAGCAGTTCTCTGGAAATCCTAATTCAAGCAGATGGTTTTCTACATATGACCACCGTGGAAGGTTCCTTAGATGAAACCTTCTCCCTGTCTCTGTCGCTTTCTGTCTCTCTCACTCCATCACTGTGACAACACCAGTTCTTCAAACACCATCCGCAGCAGCTACAGCTAAGCTATAAAGACAATATTTATTTCTTGTGTGTTATTTTGATCAGCCATCAGCTGATTTCTCCTCTCCAGAACGAGAGGGATGTTCCAGTCAAAGGAGCGGGTTATTGCCATGAATAGATGCAGATATAAAATAGGTCAATTTATACTTAAAGCACTCATCTGTGCAGAGGGTCGGCAGAAGGGGAGAGTACTGTGTGTGAGCATACTGTCAGCCAATCAGGGCAGTGATCTGCCTCAGACTAAATGGCTTCTGGTGTGAATGTAGTAAAATAGGGCAGAAAACATTGCATAGAGAAAGGGCATTCAGAATAACGTCGACTAAACAGTTACTGTGTTTGGGCCTGTCTCTCTCTCTCTCTCTGTTGAATTGGAGCTCATGTGTTTAAAGAGTCATCGACTGAGGACAAAGACACTTGAAGTGAGTGCTTGTAAATTGGAGGAGAGGAGTGAAACAAGTTCTTTGTATTAGATTTTCACTGCTGGTGTCGACTGACAGTAGCTAACTGTGTAAACTACATGTGGCTCTGTTAGGAATTAATGGCTCAGTTTCAATGTATGGCAAGTGGTTCCTCAACTCTTAAACTGGTTTCTTAAATTACATTGGGAGAAATTGTTAAATTAAAACCATTCATGTGTAATTGAGATTATCAACTCGAGTTACGTAGAGTCTCCATGAACAAAAGTGAGAGACTGTAGTTTTGGCTGCTAAGCTAAGCAGGATTATTGTATTTTCTGGACACGGTCTGGAGTATAAGTCGCATTTGTTGAAAATGTGTCATAAATGGGAAGACTGACGTTTTGATTTATACACCAGTCTCAAAAACATAGTGTAACAAACTAGCTACCGAGATCCCAAACTGTACTGAATGCATTTATCCTTGACACGTGTTGCGTTAATTCTGCCAACTTCATTATTGATTTGGCTGTATAGAAAACTCAAACTAGGTTGAGGGCCACTGCCCCCACTGTCATATCACCGAAGGGCCGCATTAGCAATTAATGTTCATTACAGAAAGAAACAAAAAGGTGAAAAATAAATCAGTTTCCCACTGGAATACAACACTTAAGACAAGTCTTATAACCCTCACATCCATCCACAGCAGTGCCTACCACTGAGTGCATCCAACAAAGCCATTTTTTTAGCATTGACTTGCAGTAGAACTCTTCCATAAATCTTGTGGGCCCTGTTAACATTCAACTTTCACATTAAGGTGGGGGCCACAAAATATCACTCCATGGACCACAAATGGCCCACGGGTCGCATGTTTGAGACCTCAAGTTATCTAACAAAACTCTCTAACCTTAACCACGACCTGTGAGACTGAAATCTCGAGACAGCCTAAGTTGCCGGTTGAAACATACTTCTAAAACCAAACATTACTTATAATAGAAATTGATTCATTCTTTATGGTTCTGTTCATGACTATCAACCACAATCAGTAAAAATGAGACTAAGAAAATATGAAAATATTACAACACATTTAATGGCTCGTCATTTTCATCTTCACTGATTTGGCCGGAGTCCTGGATGACATATGACTAGAGAATCTCCATCTATCAATAGTGGTGCCCGGCGATGTCACCATGTGTGTATGTGTGAGGACAGGGGCATAGGTCAGACAGAAAGGCCACTCGCAGTTGGACAAAGGGCGACCAGTGTCTGCTGCTGTGAATGACATTATTCACACGGATTAATAAGAAGAAGAAGTGACAAGAATTGACATGGCGTTGAATGGCCATGCACAGCGTAGTTCCCTCAGCCTTTGTACAAACTGAGGCTTGGACTGTACGCAGTCGGGTCAGGCTAACGTCGACTGGTCACAGGGTCGTGGAAACATTTCTGGGGTGAGTGACAGCGTACGATGGAGACGGCTCGTAGCTATGACTGAATGGTGGTGATGTAACGTTTAGTGCTGAGCTGAGTATGGGAACAGCCGGAAGGTGAGAACAGTTGCTCTTTAATTGTGAAGTGGCTTTTAAAGAAGTAAGTACAACTATCGTAGTGATGATGCTTTTATACTGTTTTATTGCTCTTTATTTTAGATCAGAGAGTCGTACAGTTTACAGAGTTAAAGAAATTATCGGTATTAAAGTTTCTGCATCAGAGCTGCAGGACTTTACAGTAATTTCAACTTGAAATTTTTACTTTTATATATATTTTTTTTATTTTTACCAGGTTTTTGCTTGAGCTATTCAGCAAAGTTTGCAGTTTTTTTTTATTATGCAACAACTTGGTGATCAGAAACCATTTTTGTCTATGCTATGTGTAGTACTAGTAGCTTATTTACCCACAATATTAACCTCAGTCTGCCACAATGCACATGAGTGAACATATGGAGCAAAATAACAACAACATAAAGCAGCATGGCAGAATTCACAGACTAGACTGACCAAGATATTTCCTCACGACATTGTTGGTGCCCTATCTTTTCTGTGTCTTTGTTCAGAATGACACAAATTACTACAAAATTCTGTTTTTGTTTTTTTTTTGCTGAGTATTAATCTCCATGTCGTATTAATCTCCTTGTCGTCTTTATTTACATTACATCAGTCAGACCCTTTTATCTAAAGTAGTTCTGACCGCAAGAATCATACTTGTCGTGTATGATCGCAAAGTGTGATCAGTCCAATTGCACTCGATTATCGGATCGTGCAGTGTGACCTGAGCGATTCGCTCGTATAGTGTACTATATAACTGCCACTATTGGAAAAAGTCACACAGTGTACACCCAGCTTTTACGAATAGCACTGAAGTTTATATGAAGTTTTAGTGCAGGTTGGACTTTGTGTACCCGTTGAAAGATACACATACTACACTGGGCAACAGTACACAGGATATGTCAAAGTTTTAAAGATATTATAGAAATCCAAATAATGCATGTTTGTGTGATTAAATCAATAATTGACAACTTACTGTAAGAAAATGCAAAAAGTAAAAGATAAAATGTGTAAAAATGAACCAAAAACATCTATTTATTGTAAAAAAAGACAAAACTCTCATAAATTAAGTCTTCACAGAGGATTCCTTGTAGAGATTTTCAAAGAAATGTCTGAGTCTTAATAATTTCAACAATCAAGTTTGCTGAAAGAAAACAGCGATTCCAGAGACATCCATGTCTCAACATGTTTAAATCAAACACTGCATGAAATGATCTGTCCTGCAGTAGAACTTACTTCACTGAAACCATTGATTGACTCCAGTTAAAATGGGTTTTATTTTATTTAATATCAAAATAAATCCTTTGTATTTTTTGTGCTGAGCAGTTTTTATTTATTTTTTACTAACAGTTTTTCACTCTCCTCTAACGTTTCAGTTTTTGCAGACTTTAATTTAACAAGCAATTTCTCTCAGCTAACTGTAGTTACTGTATTTTTCTGTCTACAGCACAAGTAAACACAAATCTGTGAAAGCAGGCACCACACAGAGGGAGTCCACCAGCATGGCAGAGCACAAGTGAGTCTCAAGGGCCAAGTACCTCATAAAGGAGCACAAACTTTATTTTTTGGTTAGCTGAACATCTATTTCCTCTCCAGTTTTTTTCATTTGTTCTGTAAATTTTCCACTGAAAGCTATTTATAGCCCTGGCTTCTGGCCCAGAACTCAACACAGAGATACCTGCCCATTCACAGGCGTGGGAGCCAAGAAACCTATCAGGTTCTGAACAAATGAGTGTGAACCAACCACACAGCCACAGTGTTCACTCTCTGTCATTTGTCACCTGTGAGCTTAGTGGAACAAAGTGACATCACACTCACAGTAACAGCGTCTCTTTCCTTCCTTAGTTCAGTATTAAATGAATGTCTTTCTATCGCACTCTGAAGTCCAACAGTTTTTCTGTCTTACTGACTGGATCGACTGAACCAATGATCAATTAAATTGTTTAAGTCCAGGTTTTGCATAAAAAAATCTGATCAAATTTACTTCTAATGAGGAATTTTTGCAGATATTTGTCTTTCTGTTTCACCAATATACAGAAAATCTTTTATATCCATTTGTAGGCGGTTGATTTAAGTCAGTGCTTCTCAAATAGTGGGGCGGGGCCCCCCGGGGGGCGCATGTGACATGTTTTTTCTGTCGTACTACATTAAAGTGTAATTGCACATCCTTTTAAGTTGAACTATACCTCTTTCTTTTTGTTTTCATTATGTTTACAAGGATATGATGTTATGCAGAGGTGTAGCTAGAACTATTTTATAGACGAATGCTATTATTTATAGCAAAAATAATTGAGAAGCACTAATTTAAGTGATTAATCATAGAAACCTATGATAGAGAGGGTTGGTAGATATAAAAGAGTAAAGTCCTGCTTAATAGTTATTAACAATTAATAATGTTTTCTTGATTTCCTTCTCAGGGACAACATGAACGACTTCAAAGTACAAACAGCCAAGCATCCAAACATGGGCTCAGCTCCTCTGCGGCCGCACAGTGAACACTCCAAAGACAGAGCATCCAAAAGGCTATCCACTGAGTCCAATGGTACCAGTGAAGGAGGACAGGGTTCCTCAACACCAGTGGAGGTGACAGCTTTGGAAGAGTCCTTCAAGCGCTTTGCCATCCATGGCGACACACGTGCAACTGGCAAGGAAATGCACGGCAAGAACTGGTCCAAACTCTGCAAGGACTGCGGCGTGATAGATGGCAAGAGCATCACCCTGACCGACGTGGACATTGTCTTCAGCAAAGTCAAGTAAGAAAAGTGACGAAAGCCTGAGGCAGCACATTTGTTTCCGCCATTTTTTCTTAAGAGAGAGGAGACATTTTATTCACGCGCCAATGCAGCAGAACACGTCCGACATATAATCAAATTAAACAAATTGTAGACTAATTGTTCAGAATTATCAGTGATCTCACAGTTGGTAAATGTCATGAATTGATTTTTAACATGGCTGCACTGAACTTGGTAAGACCTGTTGGTACGGATGTGTCATAACACGTTTGTAATCTCAATGTCTCATGGTTGAGTAAAAAAAAAAATTACATCTCAACAGTATCTGCTTGCAAAGCTGTAGCCATGGATTTGACCAGATAGGGCCCTCAGGGGACGGACTTTAGTGGGTAAAAAAAGGGTCTGTGTTCTTTTTTCCGTGGCTCACAACATTGAGTAATACTTTTTTTTTTATAAATTCTGACCTCAATGTTATATTGGCACAGGAAAAAGGCTTTCATCCGTACAGCTGTGTTGATTTCACATCAACAAAAGAGTGCAGATGTCATTCACACCTTAAACAAATATCAGTGTTTCCAATGGGCGGATAAAGTATATACAGCTGCTCACAGAACGCAACAAAAGTACATGGGTTGCTTGATGAGGCTTTTATACACAACAGAACACATGCAAAAGATTTAAGCTTTGTTTTGAATCAACTTTTTTTTTTACTAGTCAGCAGGAGTAGGGAAAAAGACTGGAAGTCACAAGAAGCTGGAAGGATGATGAATTGAATATAGATTCTCACTCATAAGTGATATTCATTCAATGCTGTTTTCATGTCAGAGTGAAGTTCTCTGTATCATGAGTCTTTTTTCATGATTTGTTTCTTATCATATTCTTATCCATAATCTGCATTAACTTTTTAAAGCACAGAACACACTGAGAGACTGAGTGTGGTGCTAATCCAGAGGTGGACAAACGTTTTGACTCAGGGGCCACAATGGGTCCCATAATTGGATACAGTGGCTGAGTCAAGAGCAGAAAGATGGAGCATTCGCTGAAATGAGATAAATGGCATTTAAATGTTATGTATAAAACCTAAAATGCTTAATATCAAATAGCATTTCTGGCTTTATCAACATGGGAACTGCAGACATCGCAGGGAAAACGCAGACGTTTTTTAGAGATAATACAAAAAAATGATTTTTTTCTTTGTGGTTAAGGCATCAGACATGGGTCTGCAAGGCTCCCGGTTCCAATCCCCCTACTACAAAGTTACCGCTGAGGTGCCCTGAGCATGGTATCGTCCTTACGCAGCCCCCTGCTCACTACGAACGTGGATTAAATGCAGAAGCATAATTTTCTAAAGGAGAGATTAATAAAGTTCTAAAAATTATTTAAAAAATAATAAATAATAATTTCAACAAGGCTGGCAGGCCGCATTAAAAAGCTCAATGGGCCGCATCCGAACCCTGGGCCTTAGTTTGTCCATGCCTGTGCTAAGCACTGAGCATGTGCTGTTATCAACTCGAAGGTCGGGGGGGGTGCATTTTATCTACTACAGATCTTGCCAATCATCAACCTAAGTCACAGAACAAGAACATTTAGCTGTAAACGGTGATATATGAAACAACAATTTCCTCACTGTCTCCCTAAGATTCTAATAATAAATTAACATTAGCTGTTATGAATGACAGCTTTTTCTTCAGTCAGATATATAGGTGGGTGGCTGCTTATGTCAGGATGTCAGTGAGTGGGTAGGTATGTCATCTCAAACTAAAATACAACCCTTTCTCTGACCTCATGCCGCAGATTTAGTCACCACAGCAAAGAAACAGCTGCTTAACCGTTTGTTCATCATGGAGATCTGAGAAGGCACTGCACAAGACACAGTTGTCCCGCTTGGACATTAACAGCAGCTGGAAGCCCTTTTCCTCTCCGACAATAGACAGCATTGTACCGAACATGGAACTTGGCGCTCCCTTTTTTGACACTGACGGATCACCTGAGTGCAAGTGTTCAAATAATGTTAATAATAATCATAATAATTAAACCAAACATCCCTGTTTACTGTCGTTTGGTTGCTATGACAGTCGGTCACCCATAGAGACGGCCGGATTTCTGAGCAGTTGTTGACATAATTTATCACCACAACAGAGGCTGTTTGTGTTTGTGTTACTATGCACTTCTGATAAAAGCCAACTGGGCAAAAGGCCATTTAAACAACTGTAGCACTAACTGGAAAAGAAAGATTAATTTGGGGCATGTTTTTGGTTAGCGGTTAAAAAAAAAAAAATAAACTTGAGCCTTTTAAATGGAAACGTGGAACTACTGGTCACATTAAATACACTTTAATGCCCTCATGAAAAACCCAGAAGATGGAAACCAATCCTGCAGGTAAATAAAGTGGCCTGAGTTAACATTGAGTTTTAAAACAAAACTCGGTGGCGGTTAGTGTGCACCAGTCTGCCGGTACAGTCCTGAAACACAGCGAGAGATAACATAATCCAAACAGTGAAGTATTCTTGTTTATGTCAGCAGGATACCAGTACTGCGCTGCCTTATGTCTAACACTGCACTGATCACATGTCAGTGAGTTCCCTCCTCTGCTTCTGTTCCATGCTTTTATACCTTTCCAGAAGAATAAAATACCGTAATTGCCAAACTATAAGCCGCACCCAATACATTTTTTAAAGGAAAAAACATTTTGTACATACGTAAGCTGCACCTGACTATAAGCTGCATGTGCTACATTATTTTTGCATTTTCCATGATGAGAGTCAGTTTATGCTAATTTTATTCATGTGCAAATCCAGTAACTGTACGTTAAACTTCTTCTTCTATGGTGTTTATTGGCAGTTGTGACTTGCATTTTACTCGACACCACCTGTCTCACTCTTACCTTTTCTGCTCGAGTAGTTAGAAAAAATGCATACATTAGCCGCATCTCTGCATAAGCTGCAGGGTTGAAATTGTGTGACAAAAGGTGTGGCTTATAGTTCGGAAATTACGGTTCTTAAAAAAAACAAAGTTGGTTGAGTGGCTCATACTCGCACTAGTACTCTTCAAAGACATGTCTACTACATATTTACAACTTAAAATAATTTTGTCTGGCGACTATGCAGTTAGAACCACTGAGAGACTTTTAAAAAAATCTGTCTTTGTAATTGCATTAAAACAATGTTTTATTTCAGACAATGAAAGTGTTCCTTTGCACTTGATACAAGACTTGTAAGCAGCCTTTCCTTTGATTGACTATCGTGTTCACTCTCTTTTTCCACTGTTCAGAAAGAAATCCAGTCGAACCATCACATTTGATGAGTTTAAATGTGCACTGGGAGAGCTGGCCAGGAAGAAATACAAAGAAAAGACAGGAGAGGACGCTGAGGCAGAGGTGTTCAAGCTGATTGAAGGAAAAGGGCCGGTCATTGCTGGGGTCACGGTAAGACTTTAAACAGAAAGAAATCTTTTTGGGAGAGGAAGCACTTAAATAAAACTGTGTTTCATTTCTCACAGCGAGCTGTGGCTTCTCCAACAGTGAGCCGCCTGACAGACACCACCAAGTTTACAGGGTCGCACAAGGAGCGTTTTGATCAAAGTGGTCGTGGGAAGGGTAAGGCCGGACGAGTCGATATCGTTGACACTTCTGGATATGTCTCGGGATACAAGCATAAAGGGTCTTATGAAAAGAAAGTCACTAATCCCACTGCGGGGAAACCCATGTGAGGGTGATGAAATTAACATTTGATCAACTGTCAGGATCATTTTTTTTATTTAAAAAAAAAGGAGAGTACAGAAGGGAAGCACAAAAGAAAAATGTATATTTTTCCAACCCGTTTGTCTGGTGAGTGTGTGTGTGTGTGTGTGTGTGCATAGTGTATGTATGTTTGTGTAAAAGGAAGAGAAGTTTTTAGTTCTTCTCTTTGTCAGTTTTGAAAACTGGAAAATTGTTTACATGTATTTTAACAAAGTTCGTCACTAGCTGGTACATTCCTGTATTGGAACAAGTTACTGCCAAACACTGAAGAGAACAAACAGAGAAAGTTCTTTGCTATGAAAACTGAAGCTCTTTGTTATAATAGTTGATTGATATATTTGTTGAGCACATGAGTCAAATTGCCAAGATAAATAAAAGTGGGGCAAGGGTGTACATTAATTTTCCTCGTCTCCAAACAGGAAGTATGCAGGAACTGATGGGTTTTTATAACAAACAAAGTTACCCTAACAAGGTCCATTGGTTTAAGCTCTACTACGCTGTTTCCTTGAGAAAAAAAAGATCTTTAAAGACTAGCTCCTCTGAAAAGACATCACTAGGCAACACTCCAACTCCATGCTGGAACGATGGCTCTCTCAGCCCCACATATGGTAACAACTATAAACAACCTTACCCGGTTAATATTCGCACTAAAAATGTGAAAATAACAGCAGAGGGCAGCATCCCTGCAAACACACCACCTCTGATGACCCTTTACGTCCAACCACCGACTTCCTGCAAACTCACACATGTTCCACTATTATTCCATTCTTCTACCAAATGCTGATGTTTTTCAGCCAAACCAAACATTTCTGACCTGTGACATTTAGTCTCTGCTCTCTTTTGTGACCACGTGAACAAACTTATCTTCTTACAACACTTAAGGTCATTTATTGAAACATTCCATTTTTTAAAACAGTCTCTGAAGTCATTGTATTTACAAACAGACGATATAAACATGGATTTATTTTTAAAAACTAATAAATACATGACCTTAGCTGACCAATGCTCTGAGCACAGTGGACGACCTTGGCTGTTGGATTGTATTACTATTCATTACTATCCCTAATCAGATTTCTATTTAGTAATTCTAATATATTTGTGGTAAAGGATTGTGTATATTCTAAAATGTATTAGTCAATTAATTTAAAGACACTGACTTTGTATGTTTATATATTTTTTGTATTGCTGTACTATGTGCATGTTATCTATGACGTTGGATTATTAGAAATACAAACGGCTGATCAGTGGGTCACGTCTTAACTAATCTGCTGTAAAGACAGACTATTGAAGAGACTTGTTTTCCTACTCAAAACATTTTTTTTAATTGTTGTATAAAGATAGTCTTGTACTGTTTGATAGATTAACATATACAGTGTCATCATTTACAATTACGCAAAAAACGACTATTTTGTAAAGCTGGTGAGTCCATGTGATAAACAGGAAAAAAAGGGAATTTGCAAATGGTCAAAGTTTGAAAGTTTTCTGGAAAGTTTATTTTGCCATGCACGTACAAATAGTAAATGCTTTTGTTCACTTTGAAACTATAGTTGCCTGCATGAAGTCCCAGAAGTTACTAGTACTTCTGTGGAGTTCAAAAATACTTCTCTTTGAATGAAAGAAAATAAGTTTAATTTTAAAATAAACTGAACATTTTTAAGACAATTGCTGAAGCTGAAAGTTAAAAGCACAAACAACTCAAAGAGACTGCGTGCTTTAGCAAATGACCACAAGGTGGTACCAATGCTAAGATTATTATTTAGCAGCATATACATGCAATCTTGGCCATAATAAAACCAAACGATAACTGAGTTAATTCGATATGTATATTTTTAAAGTTTTATATAGACTAGGATACTGATAAAAAAAAAAACAAGTGTGACAACCAATGAGGATATATTTTAAGGAAAAAAAATTACTAAATTATATCAGTGAATCTCAGCATCATTACTCCAGAGAAACTCTGGATTACTGTAACTCTTGTGGCTTCTGTCTTGCAGCTTATTTCAAATTGACCTACCAGCCAGTGATCCCACAGTATGTGTTGGTCAACAGTGTCACTGTCAAAGCATTTTACAATACTGCAGATATTGTTTTAATTTTTAGTGCTAGTGTTGCTAAAGCATATATATTATTCTGTGCTTAATGCCAAACACTGCACCTTTAATGTGTAGAAACAATAACGTCACCATCTCTTTTTTTCCATTTTCTAGTAACTGTAATGGTATTTTATGCCCCGGTGCATGCAGCGTGTTTTGTTGTCCTTTCGCCCCCTCTCTGTGTGTGTTAATTTGTCATGCTTCATTGAAATAAATAAATAAACATTTGGAACCTCTGCCAGGTGTATTATGCTTGTGAATGTCAGAATGAAAATGAATATTTTCCTTTTGCGATGCTACTGATGGTCCTGTTTATAACACTGAGCATCACTGAACTGAGAATCCATGTTGAGTCTGTATTTTCTAACCTGGTTTCCTGCTCCTGAAGTGCATGAATGTACAGCTCAGCAGCCCCAAGGCATAGGCAGAAATAAGGTCAGAGTGCAGCTGGAATCTTAATGCATTCATTTGACTGCAGCACACAAAGCAGATGGAGACAAAACTGAGCTAAAAATAAACATAATAGGAACAAAGAGCAGCTGAGAGGCTGCTGATCCAGGGTCTGCATCATGAACCTGTCACTAACATTTCATATCAACTCAACTGTCCTTTCACATATTTATACAAAACCCTACAGAAATGAATAGCCTTCTCTATTATTGTTTGAATTAAACAAACACTATAAAGACATTTTATTAAAATAACCGTTTATCAAGCAGATTAGGACAGGTAATACACATAAATACAAACAACAGAGAAATGACCAGGTTTTTTAAATAAATTAAAACAGATTTAATCCCAGAGGTGTGTGCAATGCTAATCTGATCAGTTTTCATCTCCTTTTCTTACTGTTAGAGTAAACATCCTTCAATTGCGGTCTGTTCAGCAGGCTAACATCACTGGCTACCATCAGGTACCTACAGTATGTAAACAGATATTTTCTAATCATGTAAACAGCCAACAGCACAGCAATGATTTCAGCACAAGTGTAAATGTTCAGATGCGCTTGTTTCACCTTATGCTCAGCCTCTTGCACTTTCTTCCTGAGCTCTGTGATCTCTCTCCTCAGCTCCTCTACTTCTGTCTGGGCTGCTGGCAAGCAAAATTGAGAACATCGTCAGGAAAAACGATGCAAGATTCCAAAAAAAAAACCTCAAAAACGTTAACAACTGTTGACTGTGCTCAGTGATTTAAGTAGTAACCTGTCTTGCCTACTGAAAATAAATGTTACATGTTGCACAACACGTGCAATGACATTTTGAGAACAAAAGCCAAAATGTTAAAATCTATAAAATTTGAGTCATAAACAAAAAAAATTGTAAAATTGCAGATATTAGATCTGCAATTTTATTAATTCACCTTTGATTTGCGTAATTGGCGAATCCTTCATCACAGACTCAAGATACCGCTCTTCCAACTTTATCAGTTGTTTGTGAAGTGTGACATTTTCCTGCAGCAGAGTTTTCAACTGCTCATTTAGTTCATCCTGTAACACAGTGAATGGAGTGAAGACACAATGCCTCGAAACTGAATGTCTTCTTAATCTTAACTGTGTTTCCAGCACTTGTGACTGCACTCACAACCACAGAGCGAGTTTCCTCCAGCTGAGCAGAAAGTTGATCTACTTGAGCTTTGTGCTCTTTCCCTCGCTCAGCCACTTGAAATCTTAGCGCATCAGTTTCCCTTTGTAGGGTCCTGGCCTCGGCCTCTCTGCTAGAAATATCGCTTTCCATCATCGACAGGATGTGAACTGCCTGAGCTGCAGGCGAAAATAGAAAGGATGAGACGCTGTTCGCTCTATCAGCAATCAGATACCACATTCCCCCAGACCCAGCTCACACAGGAAGTTGGTGTTGTGATGCAGTGACCTCTGTCCTTTCCAGTGTTTGTCCACAAGATTGAGAAGCATCTCCAGGGGTTTCCTGTAACTGCCCTGTAGATCAGTTATCAGTTACCACAGTTTGGAAAAAACATTTATCTACTCCATGGGAAATGAAGTCACAATTTAATGCTGAATTCATTTCCTAACCTTTTTTCGGTTTTGCTGCTGGAGGGTTTCTGTCTGATTAAAGCTGGAGTAGGTGAGTCTTGGTGGATGTAAAATAGGATTGGAAGGATCAGACAGGGTGACACCAGGACGAAGTGGACTGGGAGGACGGATATTAATAAGTGATGGAAAATCATGACTTGGATCTGGACAAAAAAAAGTGTTATTGTTGAATAACTTTTAGATTTTATAAAACTGTAGACAATGTTTTGCAAAAATTTGTTCTTTACCAGGATTAGGGGTAAAATGACCTCTGGCCTCATGTCTGGTGGGTTTAGGTAAACGTTTCTTTTTTATTTGTACAGGCCTTTTCTCTTCCACCTTTGGATTTCCACTTAAATCTAACTGAGTAGTTCTTTCTTTCTTCAGTGGTCCCACTTTGGAAACCGAAATATCTGTTAAAATATATATACACACATGTATTATTATTATTATAGTGTCCCATGGTGTACAGTATAATTATTAACAAACGCTTAAAATAAATGAAGTGTTTGTCTCCACCGTGTGGTAAGTTGATAAACTGCAAATTTAATAATTACCATTGTTTGTGCGCAGACCTGTGTGTAACGTCTCACCAGGTTCCTACACAAAAAGTGCGGTGTGTTAATTTTCCCATTGTTAATAGTATATAAAATATAAATATACATATAGATACACATACATATATTAATACATACTAAGATACACATTTAAGGTGGACTCGCCTTTTTTGGCGTTGAACTCCTCTGCTGTTTTAATTTCTTTGGCTTTTCTTCTGCTGTCAAAGGACACAATAAAATTAATTACTTTTAAAAAGCATTTCTCTACAATTATTTAGTCGTCTTTATTTTCCGAAACTCGACAAATATCGACAAATGCTTCTGCACACAGGTTTCGTCATCTTACCCACAGTCCCTGGTTGAAAAGAGACGGTTTCCCGCGGTTGATTACGACGATGATTTCTTTCCAGAAAGTTCCACATGACGTCATCGGCGTAGGTTAGCAAACTTCTCTGGTTTGTACAGTCGACCACAGTCGGACTAAGAAACAGACGCACTTTAACGAAACTAATACGTGTTTTTAGACAAACCTGACAGTGTTGTGATATATCGCTTACGTTTAAAAGTGTTTTAAAGAAGAATTAAAAAACACCAAAGCTAGAAATTAAATATTTATACCGTATACGCTTAGGAAATTACATTGATTTCTTAAAAGCACTTTCGTTAATTACATTAGTCTAGTCTGATTTAGCCAATTTATTATTACAGAGACAATTATTTTAAACCACAAACTGAAAAAATATAATTGAAATAAAAACAGTCCCATAACACACAACTAAGAAATAATAATCAAGTAAAAAAATATTACAAATGTTTTCCTTTATTGTAATTTTTGTCGTTATTATAATTACCATGCATTTACATAAGAATATATTTGATCTTAATTTCCTAAATGGTACTGCCAAGGGGTTAATAAAGTTCTATCTATATTAGAATTATATTATTATAAACAACACATTTGACAAGTACTAAGTATCTGTGATGATGAGGAGGAAAGGAAAAATTAGTGGAAACAGCTTCGGGGAACGGAGAGGAAGAAATGAGAAAGACTAAGAGTGGGAAATACAACAATGTATTGGTTGTAAAAAAAGAGAAATTATGCTGATAATGAGTTTAAATTTATAAAAGCTGGGTAATTCATTGTTGCATTTCAGATGAACAGAGTGAGTTATAACAGCTTTAAATACAAAATAACAGAATTTTACCGTTTTGATTCATCATACCTATGATCTTTATTCTTGATATAAGTCGAGCTCTTCATCCGAGGTCCATAATCAGAAGAGAACTGCATTATAGCAGCTTTACGCTCACTCTCTGTGACTGGACAGCCGTCTGAATAGCAAAGGAAAATCATCAGTTGGTTTTATAACTTTGCTTATAACTTTATAACTTTGCAAAAAAAGTGTAACGTCAGAGGTGATAACCCTTACCGAGTTTGCGTAGGTTTGGCATAGAGTGAACCAGATAAGAGCGGTAATGTCTGTCTTGTTTTGTCACTGGGTTGAGTCTCAGGTCCAACTCTTTTAGATTCCTTAGCTCACACAGCTTTTTCAAGTCATCCACAGAAGTTATACAGTTATAATAGAGGATCAGACTCTCAAGGTTTCTCAGGTGCTGCACTCCCTGGAGAAAAATATAATTATGGAGATAGAACCCCGGGAAAACCATTGGTGATTGTAAAATATTGAATTAAAAAAAACATGAACTGAATTTACAATAGACAAATGGGAATTTTAGCAGATTGGACAGGACAGGACAGGACAGACTGGAACATTCAGTAAAATAAAAATAGTGCAAGGACAATAACTCTTACTGTCCTTGCAGTATTTGCAGAAAATGATCAGATACTGACATGGAGATTAAAAATATTTTGAGATTATTACAGAAATATATATAGGATATATTTAATAATAACATAGGATTAGTGAAAGTCAGGTTACCTCAACGGACACGAGTGCATTGTGGGACAAATCCAGAAACTTCAGGCGCACAAAGTTGTTCAGGGAATTCCCCAAATGTCCAATCTTCTCCTCGGGTGTCCCCGGAAGGACGAGAGAGCGGACATCAGCTGTTAAAAAAATAATAATAATAATCCATTTTATACACGTTAGAGCTGATTCACTGATTAAGCAATCGTTATTACATTTGTTGTGACTGCGTTAGCTGTCCTGGGCTAAGTTGCTACTTTATTGCGTGTTTAGAAAGGAGTAGTTAAGGACATTTTCATATATCTTCATTTGTATCCATTCACAACATATGTCATGGTTACCGAGACACGGGTGTGTGATGTGTAGTCTGTCTCGTATCCACTGTTCCGTGATTGTTGTGGTGCAACAATCCGCCGCCATAGTTTTCAAACTCCTGCCGCCTTCTTGTGCTGTCGGAAAAGACAGCTCTACTGCCGCCATCTTCTGTTCCTACGATAGCTCTTCAAAAATCTTCATATAAGACCGTTATTTTTAAAAAAATCTTCTTTTAGTTCTTTTAGTACAGCAAATAAGGATAATAGCAAATGTGTAAAAAAAGAAAGCGAAGAAATAGAAAACAATCTATGGCGCTGGTAAACATGTAAATTATGAAAAACCAGCGTTTTACATTTTAAAATAAGATAATTCACAGCCCCCAAAAGCAGTCATGTGACTTAAGTCTGCCACGTATGGCGAAAAAAAATAGGATTTGTTTTGCTTTGAGAAATACAACAATCCCCACTCCTTACTGCGTCTATTTGCGAAACATACCTGAGTACCTGAACGCATCTTTTGGAGCATGCCCAGTGTGTAAATCACGTGTCAAAACAAACCTCCCTCAAGTTGCTCCTGTGTTCTAATGGACCGAATGAAACATTTCTTGTTTTTCAAACGTTCGGAACTGCAGTTAGTGCCGTTACACACGTGCTACTGGAGGTAACACAGTTTTTTTTAATAGGCGCCGCGATCGTGTCTGTCGGTGACGTCTCAGTCCGGGACCAATGGCGTCGTGTTGGACAGACTGGTTCAATTCATGCTCCAACGTCATCTTGTCTGTTACTGCTCTTTGTTCTTCATACAGACTTTTTAAGGTATGTTTCAGTCGTCTTTTCATTTAGCAACTTTCCCCCATACAAAAAGCTGTAGTTTGACGTCGATGAACGTTTGACATAACTTTCTTATCACGGTATAATATACAATTTAATAAGTATATTATTCGTTTAGTTCTGTTGTTTCCTATTGGTTTCTGTGTTTGAAAACATAAAGACAGTAAATATATTTATACACTTATTCGTTTGTTTCCTTAAAGGTTTGATTTAGCCTTTTTCAGCTCAACTTTTTCTCAAGTACTTAATTACACATGACAGTCAATATCGATTAATGTTAGTGTATTATATAATATCTGCAAGAATTGTCTTTTTACAATGAGAAACTGACATTGAATAATCTGGGTTTGGACCAATGATGTATGCTCTAAAAATGTTTTGTGATAACGGCTGTATGTTAAAGTGATTGACACTAGGTGGCAGCAATACAGCTAATTTCATAATTGTCACGCTCATACAGTGGTTTGTACAGACAAAAAGATAAATATTATCAGTTCTGTATTGATATTGTTGAACACTGGAATGGATTTCATAATTCCGTCTCTTCATAGTAGACTGCAGACCCAGACAATGCTAACATCTTCTTCTCTATTCTCTCAGGACCACAGAGCGCCCTCTGTAGGCTTCTTTATACTGGGACTCTCTGCTGCAGTGGACGTTTTGCCCTTATCCTCCCCAAACATTCAGAAGCAAGCAGAGTGGGCTGGTGAGGTCTTGGCTCCGGCTCTGGTCTCCTTTGACTTCCTGTGGCTCAGTCAGGACCACAACACTGCAAATATTCTCCTGTTTGGCTCCTGCCTGCTGCTGGGTCTGTGGGACTGGGTGTCAGCAGACACTTTGACTGTGTTGACCCGCTGTCTGGGTCTGTCCTCTCTGTCCTGCTGCCTCATAGTCTGTCTGTTTACGAGTCAAGGCCTGGGAGCCCTGGCTGGTGTGGCCCTCAGTCTCCCACTGCTCATGACTTCACAGGTGGGAACCAGCACCTTCACGTCACTTGTTTCTCCGGCCGCCACTGAAGGACTGGTGAAGTGGATTTTAAAGGGGTTTCTGTCAATAGGCTGCTGGGTTTCTACCAAGGCCCTCAGCAGGTTTCTGTTGGATGTGACTGAAAGATGTGAATTAATCTAATAAAATACTACTGGAATATCTGGGAAAATCATGTTTTAATTTTTCCTGACATGACATTAGAATACAGGAATAAACGACAAAGATCTTTTTCACTTTACATAAACAGTTGGCAGTTTATAGAGTAATATCATTTGGCCAACAAATAACAACAAATATGTACTAGCCTACCAGTATATAGCCCCTGTATACTGGTTAGAGTGAGAGCTAACAGTATATATATTTTGTTTTTTACCTATGGAACAAAGGGATTAAAAAATACTAACCAAATAAAATACACATGTACTGCTTCACAAAGATTGTGTGATCAAATGCAACTAATTTTGTCAAGATATTTTATACTATACTGCCATTGTACTGCATATTTCACAGACCCTGAATGTCCAGGTATCACTTTACTGTGACCTCCATTTGTCAGAATTCTTCATCTCTCCAGATCATCGACTCACTCTTAGGCTGCCGCTTTTATTTTTACAGTTCAGTTCTGCAGAGGTCCCAATTTTATCAGCCTATTATTAGCATATTGGCGTTTTTCCTCTAATAATGAAAATCTGATAACACATGCATTGGTTTTCCCAAAGTTACTGGGTTCTGTTCACACAAAGGGTTCTGAGATGTTTACCTTAGATTTGTGGCTAAACTGTATATGGGCAACGTTAATAACAGACATCCCTAGTTTTGACATATTGTTGTCCTTTCACAGTGTGGATTATCCTCCTAGTGGTTTGCAGTTGGCGCTGCAGACACTCCATCATCACCTCAGTTGTGAACAGCTGCCTCTGCAGTTTCTCTGCATCAGTATGTACTCTGGGTTTGAGCCTGTGCGGCTCCATGCCAGTGTGTGTGATACTGGATTTCCCTGATGTCAGAGCACAGAACACTGAAGATATTGTCTGAGAGGTTGATTCCGTAGTGTAAACAATTTGGCAATTACTGATAAATTATATATTTCTCGATTGAGATTATTTTAGAGAGTTTTCATTTGAAAAACAATGCATTAAGAAAATGTCTTTATATCAATTAACTGTTTTGTATTTATATCCTTCAAATAGAACATTACATAAAGATTATCCATCTAGTTCTCCACTCAGCCTTACTTCCCACAAGTCAGTAACCATCTTTGACCATCATTTTACTGCTGCAGCGAGTAGGAAAACTGCAGAGAGCATGCTCACTGCAGATGCAGCCTGTGGATTTGTCAAATATGGAGAAGAAGCAGGAGGAGGAGGAGGCAAAAGGGGAGGAGGGAGAACAGCTGAGAAGGAGCTGCACGGGGGGGATGCTGTTGCAGCTCTTTGGAAGCAGCACTGCATGGAAGCATTTGTCATTGAGGACGTAGATGGAGTCGCGAAGGGGAATACAAATGATGGAGGGGTCGCAGTGTGATTCCACGATAAGAAAAGATCTGTGAAAAAGGTAAGAAATCGCCTTTTGTTTTCCACTGATGCTCTGGAATGACAGCTGGGGCAGAGGCAGGTTAAGTCATGTCTATTTTTCCTTTGTCTTTCATCTGTGTCCACTGCATTGGGGACCTGAATGTCTGTGTTTTCTACAGGGACTCCTTGGCGACAGAGAGATGTATGCATTCTACTCCCTTTTGGTCTATATTTTCTACACTGTCTTTAAGAAGGAGGAGGAGGATGATGATGCACTGGAAGGGCCGTGTGCAGCTTCCACAGATGTATGTTTTGCTTAATCATCTCCAGTCTTAGAGATTCTCTATCTGAAAACATTTTATTTTCCATATTAATGTATACGATAACTTGCTGCTAACACAGGTGTGGGTGAATTGCAGCTTTTCCTCTTCACATATATTAACATTATTATAAGACGTAAAGATGAATATTCCTATAATCCTAATTTGGACATATTTTGTGGAAATCTGACCCTCATGTGTGATGCTGTACCCAGGAGCGAGGACATGTTTCCATGGAAACAGGGAGCAGGAAGAGAGATGGCCACACCCCTAAAATGGACAGAAAGGCTTGTTTTCGCCTCAGTGATTCAAGTGAGTTGGTTTATATAAACACGTGACAGTTGTTTATTTAATGTATATGTGTGTATAGTTATGAGAAAAAAAATAACATTAGACCAACCTGGTGTTTTCCTCAATTTCAATTACAGGACAGTTACTATTACAACAACAAAAATACCTCATCAGAATTTAATTTTCAGAGCGGATAGCTGGCTAATTTACATGGCTTTTTTGATAGTAACAAAAATCACTTCTTACATCAAGCTATGTCAACTGTACTGCTAAAAACATTGTATATGTATTCAGGTAATATACTGTGGGACAATCTATTACATACATCCCATTATTTCCACTGTTGTCATTCAGGCAGCAGCAGTGACAGCGATGAAATGTCCCAGAGTGAGGAGGATGATGAAAATGGCCTCCCAGCATGCACTCCTCTGGCTGCATTTCTGACCTTTAAACAGGAGGCGGAGAAAAGAAGAGCCTCACAGGTCCAGCTTGAAACAGCCGGAAAGGTAAAAAAAGAAGTGTCATCTTTAATCAGCAGCAGCACAGCCGTACACAGAACACACACTGATTTGTGTTTCTGTCTGTTCTTCTCAGGTGCCAGACTCTCCCCTGGTGGCAGTCATGTCCCACTTGCTGAGCTTTCTGGAGCAGTATTCCCACTTCCAGCAGCTGCAGCAACAGGCCAACCAGTACAGGGTCCAACTGAAGAGACACCGCGTCCAGCACCGCCGGCAGATGAAGGCGCTGCGCGCCTCCTACCGGCAGCGTCTTAAGGACAAGAACAGCATCATCAGCAGCCTGGAGGAGGCCATCGGTCAGCAGCACACTCCCAGCCCACTGAGCGAGGGTGAGAAAGCGGGGAAGGAGGTGGAGCAGAGTGGATGGGGGTGAGAAATGGGGGAGGGAGGATGTATGGTGTAAGACAGAGTTGGTCTGGAATTAAGAGGCACTCACCTTGTATTGCTGACCACTTAACACTTAAGGTTTGACCATCTATTCCCTGGTAGCACATAAGTCAGGAGGTTGAGATATAAAAATAGAATTCTTATTTTCAGAGCACATCAATCAGTTCTCTGAATTACTGTAAAATGGAGCTGGGACTATTCCCAGAGGCTTAAATAGATTTAATCGGAGAAAAAAAATTGATTTCTTTGTCTGAGGGTGTAATTTCAGCTGCCTATTCCAGGTCTTCCTTTCCTCTGCATTCAATTCCGTCAATTAGGAACCTAATGAAGACCAGGAAACAGAGGAGAACAGAGCAGGAATAGACTGTTTCCATTTGTTAGGTTTTTGTTTCTGGTCAGGTTGTCTTTAACGAAGTCACAGGCACCACGCTAAGGCTACAGAGCTGAGATGAAGCTCTGAGCCTTTTAATGTCGTGCATCTGCTTCTTCTCATACGTGACAAGGTGATTGTTTGATGTCAGAGCAAAGGTTTCCAGTCTCTGCTCGGTGTGTTCTTAACTCTTCCTGTTGCTGCTGACCTCAGGGGATGGTACGTCTGGATGATAACCACACCGGGTCGTACTGGAATTGAACGTCTGTGTGTTTTTGAGCAGAAGACCTGATGTTCACTGACCTTCATTAGATACGGCACAGACATGAAAACCCGTGTAGATGCAACATGAGTGCATGGAACGTGGAGAGTGACTCTGCAGCTCAGTGTTGTGAATAAAACATGGCCTTCTTTTTCTCACAGTCACAGAAACGAGGTCTGACACGTGCTCGGCTGCATGTGCATCAGTGTTGAACTAAAAATAGGAGGAGCCTCAGGTCTCGGTTTGATAGGATGTTAACCTGACCGGTTTTGTTACTGGTATGAGAGATGCATTACATAATATATACAAAAATAATAATAGTAATAATATTTTTTCTGTATTCTGCTCAGTGTTATTCGGACACATGTATGTATCTATGTTTACATATATACTTTTTGTGATAAAATATAAAAAATTAATATAATATTTACAAAATATACCTATATATGTCATAAGCAATATATACATACCATATTTTCGCGACTATAAGGCGCAGATAAAAGTCAAAATCAAAATCCTTCAAAATGTACAGCGCACCCTGTGTGTGTAAGGTGGACGTAGTAGAGAACACCATGAGAACGTTAAAGGGGGAAGTGTGGACGTGGACGCGCCCTATGACCAGGTGTGCCTTATGTGTGTATTAAATATAGTAATGGTACACATAACTGAGACTCATCTTTTAGTACTGTGTGCCTTATTGTCGTGAAAATACTGTATATATATGTATATATATATACAGTATATATATATATATATACAGGGTACAGGGTGTGATGAAAATTGTTGACTCGCTGTGGTAACCCCTGAAAAAGGGACAAGCCGAAAGGAGAAGATACTATGCATATACAATATATACATATATATACACATATATATACATATATATATATATATATATATATATGTATGTATATATATGTATGTATATATATATATATATATATAACTAAAGAAGAAAAATACTGTTAAAACAAGGTAAAATAGTCCTCTCGGGCCACACAAAAAAGCTTGATGGGTGACATTCGGCCCATGAGCCTTTAGTTTCATACTTGCCGTATATACTACATATACTGTATATTTTGTATATATTTTGGTTGAGCTGCAGCTTCCTCTCCCTCTTTGTACTCCCCTTTCTGGCATCACCACTGAGACAAAGCCAACCTGACGGATCGGTTTATTTAAAGGTGTGCTAAACTAAGTGTGACAATAATGAATCACTGAGGTGAAAGGCAATTAAAGAAAAACATTGGGTGTGATGCCAAGGGAGCTGCACAACAAAAGAAGTTTGGTATGTTGTACGCTCACATTGCTGTGGAGACATTTGCCAGTGATGGAGTTAAAAAGTCTGAGTAAAATCCCTAAATGTGCATTAAAAATCTGCAGGCAAACAGATCAGTACTGACGCTGCTGGTTATATTCTAATGATGAACTGTGCCTCTGTCCTGCAGGTGAATCTAGCAGTGATGCAGGGACACAGGCCGGGGTCCACAAACTGGTGGAGTCACTTTATGGCCTGCAGGGTGAGAGGAGTAAGTTGAGAGGAGAACTGCGTCTGCTGCACTCACAGCTGGAGCAGAAGGAGAAAGACAGACATTCTCGCATCCAGGCGTTTCAGCAGCAGGTGAGCAGCTGTGAGAAGAAGCTGTGAAATCTCTCCTGTCAGTGCAAATGAGAGTCTTTGTCGTGTGACATCCATGCAAACATTTATAAAGAAAAAATATTATATAGGAGAAAATAACAAATAACAATTTCCTTTGGGAAATTCAGCGTTTTATTTTGAAATCTAAACTTAAGAATTATATTGCCATGATACAGATTGATGAGCTCAAGAGCTGTATAGAGGAGCGAGAAGATGAGCTGTCAAGACTGAGAAATGCCACAGTGAGTACTGTAAACAATTATATATGTATATTTATAAATAAATATTAATTATAAATCCATATATATACATATGTATGTGTTTATATGCAATACAGGTTTGTTGTGTGTGTATGTGTGTTTGTATGTACGAACATATGTATTTATTGTATATACATATGTACAATATGTATGAATGCGTATGTATGTACAGTATATATATACATATATACACATACATACATATAAATATATATATACATATAAATACATATATATATATATATATGTACATATACATATGCATGTGTGCTGCAGACAGAGTAGGCAACAACTAGACAAGAACCTAGAGAGGAGGAGATTTGCACTAGAGTGAGGAGGAATGAAGGTCAGTTGTAGTAAAACAGCAAGAGGTGGTGAAGAAGCAGGAGTTTAGATATTTAGGATCAACTGTTCCGAGCAGGGGAGACTGTGGAAGAGAGGAGAAGAATTGGCAGAAGACAGGAAGCACAGCTGGAGGTGGAGGAGTTAAAGATGCTGAGATTCTCTTTAGGAGAGACAAGGATGGACAGGATCAGGTATGAGATGATTAGAGGGACAACACAGACAGGAAAAAAGCTAGAGGAAAAAGCTAGAGAAGACAGATTGAAATGGTTTGGACATATTCAGAGGAGGGACAATGGGTAGAAGAATGATCTGCACTCTTGAACTAGCTACTAAAAATACTTCTTAAAAGCTCATCATAACTGTCTATTTTAATAAATGTATTAATTTATATTAATATATGTGTCTTATCTTTTCAGGGAGCCACGGACTCAGAGAAGCGTGTGCTGTGTCTGTCCGCAGAGAACGAGACTCTGAAACAAAGTCTCAGCGTCACTCAGGGCCTCCTGCAGCAACTGTCTTCCATCCCAACTCAATCTAGCACCATGCTCATCAAGGTGAAAGCACAGTCAGGCTCCACTAATGTGTAACGTGTGCATGTAAGTGCAGTCACCTGATAAACCATTCTGTTTTCTTATACTACCACAGGAAAATGAGAACCTGCGCAGTAGAATTCAGCAACTGGAGATCTCTCTACAACAGCGTGCAGAGCAGTTGTCACATCTGGAGCGTCAGAATGAACAGTGCGAATGGAGGAGAGCGGAGGAGCTGAGGAAGAGGGAGGACAGGGTGAGGGAGCTGCAGCTGGAGTTGGACAGAGAGAGGGAGAAGGAGCCAGTGGTGAAGGTAAATCCTTAAACGCTTGAATTGTTCGATTGCATTGGAACACATAGTGTGCCGGTGTTTGGTTTTCAGTTTCCTCTCTGTTACCTCCAGTATGTCACTCAGACGGTGGAGGTGGAGTCCCCTGCTACACTGAAGCAGCTGGGCAAAGCGAAACAGAGAAACCAGCTCCTGTCTGAGAAGCTCAGCAATCAGAATGAACGCTGCAAACAGCTGGAGCAACAAATCAGGAAGTCAGATGAATACAGCTGTAACCTCCAACACAAGGTAGTGTATTGTTGTCATTTGTGATCAATGATTAACTGATGCAGTGGTGGGCGAAAATGTATTTTACATGATGGGCTGGATTTGGCACAAGGGCTTTGATTTGACAGAGATGGCCTTGAACCTTTATCTTTAACTTTTTCTACTTACTATAGGGCAGTGCTTCTCAATTATTTTCTGTTATGCCCCCCATAGCAAGAAGAATACAATTTGCGCCCCCCCAACCCACCACCCACTCTCCTCAGCAACTATAAATAATAGCATTTGTCTATAGAATAGTTCTAGGTACACCTGTGCATAACATCATATCCTTGTTAACATAAAAAAAAGAAAGAGATATAGTTCAACTTACAAGGATGTGTAATTACGGTACACTTTATTGTAGTAAGGCGGAAAAAAAAGCATGTTCCCCAGGGGTGCCCGCCCCACTATTTGAGAAGCACTGCTATAGTGTGTTAAACTCAGGGCTTGTGGGACAAATCTGCCCATGCCTCAAAAATTGTGAGAAAGAGAGACTAGACACTAAAAAAGGGTAAACACCAGGCAGTGTGTGGGGACTGTGCCATGCTCAGTGCAACTCAATGGTAACCTGACAGCTAGGAATCGAACCTGGGGCCTTCAAGATCCGTTTCTTTAGCCATCACCACCACCTAAATATGAAGATTTATGTAATATAGTTGTACTCGCACAAAAACAAAGGTGAAAACGTATTATTATGTGATGATTCTACTGTTCTGGCCCACATGCGGAACCTAAGCCAAAGTAAGTTTGATAACCAGGCTGGGTATAAATCAAACTCTCATTTGTCCTGATTTGTTCTGTCCGTGCACAAATGATCACATTTGGCCATCAGCCACACAGAGCCAAGGGAAATCCTGGCCCGACTGATCAAGTCATTTCGAGCAGAAATTTCTTATTCTGGATCAATTCCAATGACGAATGAAATATTTCCAGAGCCGAAGCAGCAAAGAGTGACGCAGCTGAACTGCAGTTTGACAAAATGGCCTACTAAATAACTTTTGCAGATTGCAGCGTATGAGAGAGAAATCAGTAAACTCAGAGAGGAACTGCTGAAGGAGATTGGCCACTTGGAGGAGAAGAAGGAGGAAGCTGTGAAGGCTGCTGCCAGCTGCTCAGCAGAACACTTTCAGAACCTGCAAGAACAGTTTTTCAGTGAGTAACATTTTGTTCCTAAATGAAAAGGGTTTCAGCCATATGTGAAAGTCAGAATTTCTAGTACTTCAAGCAACTTCCAAGGATAAAATCATCTAGATTATATGGAATTTTCATTATATATATATATATATGATTGTCTTTCTATTTCTAGCTTTACAGAAGCGTTTGACATCACTACCACCAACTTTACGCTCTATGAAGACAGATTACGCCAGTTTGAGGAGCCAAGTTCGCAACTTCTCTGACTTTTATGGATCGGCTATTAATGAGGCAAAGAAACAGGTACTTAAATGGTACACGCTTAGAGACTGTTACGCAATTCAATATTATTACGTAATGTATACTTTCAAATGTGGATTGATTTGTGATAGAAGAGTGTCAGCTAAGGTGAAGGGAAAGGTTTACAGGACAGTTGTGAGACCAGCCATGACGTATGGACTAGAGACACTAGGAAGACAAGAGGCAGAGCTGGAGGTGGCAGAGTTAAAGATGCTGAAATTCTCTTTAGGAGAGACAAGGATGGACAGGATCAGGAATGAGGTAATCAGGGGGACAACACAGACGGGGAGGTTTGGAGAAAGAGCTAGAGAAGCCGGATTGTGATGGTTTGGACATGTCCAGAGGAGGGACAGTGATTATACTGGGAGAAGAATGCTAGACATGGGACTACCAGGGAAGAGACAAAGAGGAAGGCCAATGAGGAGATTTATGGATGCGGTGAGGGAAGACATGTAGGTGGTTGGAGTTGGAGTGGAGGATGCGGAGGACAGGGTAAGATGGAAGTTATTGACTCGCTGTGGCAACCCCTGAAAACCGGGATAAGTCGAAAGAAGAAGAGTATACTTTCAAATGTGGGTAGGGTGGTGCAGTGGTATGTCCTTGCCAGCCACCAGATGACTCTGGGTATGTTAAAATCTCAGTTAAGTCTCATAAGGAAGAGCATCTCAAACACTGAAATTGATTATTCTCTTTGAGTCTAAATTAAATGCAAAGTAAGGTTGTTTCTGATCATCTGATAGCTATGATAAACCAATAGGAAATGGAGCAACAAAGTCTGGTTTGTGATGTCACAAGGCAAGATAAATCGTTATGCCTTGTTCAGAGAATGGTAGAAAGGTTTCTTGATTTTGTCCACATCACCAGATTTCACAAAATGATAACGTGTACTTGCTGCGTCAGATTACGGCTGCCATCAATGAGATGTCTGAAGCCAACCAGGATCTTCTAGAAAAGTACAGGAAGGAAGTGGCATTACGCAGGAAGTATCATGAACAGCTGGTGGAGCTCAAAGGTATGTGGAGAAGAAAAAATGTACAACCATCTCCACAAAGGCTACAACTAGCTTCACTGTGCTTCAACTTCACGTTTCTTTTTCAAGGCAACATACGGGTTCTGTGCCGAGTGAAGCCTGTGCTCAAAGAGGACCAGCATGAGGAAGGTCAGTCTGTGGTCGTCACAACTGACCCCAACAATGAGTCCTCCCTCAACGTGCTGAATAAAGGGAAGGGTCGTATCTTTGAGCTGGACAAAGTCTTCCATCCTCAGGCTACGCAGGAAGAGGTAAACTTAGAACAACTACATGATGGTCGAGATACTATTTATCTAGAGACCTAAGTGATCGATTCCCCATCCACCAGGTTTTTCAGGAGATTGAACCTCTGGTGACGTCCTGCATCGATGGTTACCATGTCTGCATATTTGCATATGGACAGACAGGCTCTGGGAAAACCTACACAATGGAGGTATTAACTCATGCAAATAATAATAGGTTGATTCTATTTCATCAAAAACATCTTACTCAAGAAAAGTGATTTGTAGGGGAGTGTGGAGAACCCAGGAATAAACCAAAGAGCCCTCAAACACCTCTTTGGTGAGATCGAGGAGAGGAAGGACATGTGGACCTACACCGTTACTGTCAGCTCTGTAGAGATCTACAATGAAGTACTGAGGTTTGGACTTAGATTTTTTTTAACATGTTGAGAGTAAAATAAACCCCATTTGCAATATTTTACTTTACATTACATTTATATATCTCTCTTCTTTTTTTCAGAGACCTGCTGAGTAAAGATGGTGAAAAACTCGATATCAAAATCAACCCAGATGGAACAGGACACCTGCACGTTCCAGGACTCAGGGTGATCGAAGTTAGAAGCTTTCAGCACATTAAAAAGGTGTTATTTGGGAGATTTGTTGAACTCTGTTAAACTATGACTGTCTTAAAGTAGACTGTGGCATTAACCCCACATTATTTCTGCAATGCACCAGATTTTAGCTACAGCTCGTAGGAACAGAATCACCTTTGGGACTCAGATGAATCAGCACAGCTCTCGCTCCCATGCGTTGTTGTGTATCACAGTTGAAGGCACAGACCTGGCAACAGGCTCCAAAACTACTGGTGAGTCATGCAGCAGTATCATAAAAATAGATCTCTTTAAGTGGGGGCTTGCAAATACATTGTTATACCATATTGTCCAGGCTATGCGTTGCTCTTGGATCTTAGTCGCATCAGTATCCTCTAGATCAGTGGTTCTTAACCTTGTTGGAGCTACCCAACCCCACCAGTTTTATATGCGTGTTCTCCAAACCCCACTTTAGTAGGGTGAGTTGGTGTGTCTTGACCTCCGCTGCAGAGGCTCCATCGAACTCCAGAGACCGACTCTCCAAACCCCAAGGGTTCTATCAAACCCGGATTAAGAACCACTTCTCTAGATGCTATCGGCGTAAAAATATTAATGTAGAGTAGCAGATACTGGTACACGAGCATAGAGTGCCCTCTAGTGGCTGTCAATGTCAAAATAGGAAAATGTGAAATATATTTTATATATGTATTTTAATATTTTAAAATATATTAAAATATACATGGGTATAAGTTGCAAACACAACCAAAGGATGACAAAAAAGAAAATGTGATAATTATTTATTTGTACATATTTATCTCCTCAGGTAAACTAAACCTGGTGGACCTGGCTGGATCAGAGCGAGTATGGAAATCTGGTGCAGAGGGCGAGAGGCTAAAGGAGGCCCAGAACATCAACCGCTCTCTGCTAGCTCTGGGAGATGTGATACAGGCGCTGAGGGCTCGACAGACTCACATCCCTTTCCGAAATTCTCGCCTTACATACTTACTCCAGGACTCTCTAGGAAAAGGCAGCAAGACTGTCATGGTGGTGCAGGTAAGACCCTTTCCAGTGGTAGCACACATCAATTTGTCAAGTTAAGACATGACTCCTACTGTTTTTGTCAAAGGTCTCCGCTTTGGAGAGCAACGCTGGAGAGACTTTGTGCTCACTCAAGTTTGCTCAGAGGGTGTGCAAAGTAGAACTGGGCCCTGCAGCTAGAAAGATTGAAGCCGGAGGAGGCCCCTGCGAGTGATGGTCAGAGAATCATCACAGCGGGCATTCTTCACACCATCATCCATCCTACTCATGATTCTTAAGGCTATGGTTTCAACATCCTCACTGCTGCTCAAGGGCTACATCTGTGAGGATGTTGGGTGTTGAATCAGTAGTCGGCTTTAATCATTAAAGAATCTGCACGCAATGCCAGAACCATCGCCGCTCGCCAATACGGTGATCAATACGATGCTTCCTTGAACCAGAGTCTCTCTGTTTATTTCCACAAAGAATAGCCAGAATCTAGTGCTAATCACAGACTGCTGTAGTTTGACACATCACTGCTAAGAATGTCTGTTATTTGTAAACTTAACTACAAACATTGTATACTCTTTAAGGATTTGATGCATAGCCATTTCATTTTGTAGGAAATGTAGAGGCTGGTATGATTTAGTCACACATGTAGTAGTTTTGTGTATCCATAGAAAATGCTGTTGTTTCACTTAGCCTAGCTGTGCGCAACGCTAAGTAAGCTAATTGGGTTTTTTAGTTAAACCCCTCCGCCCGCCATGTTTGAATTCGGTGAACTTACCTTAATGCCGTAGCACCCGTCGTCGTCATTGAGGGCGGTATTGCGCAGTATAGCTAATATGCGTCCGCAAGAACGTAACGACCGAGCTATGGAGGAGATGTTGTAACCCGTATCTTCGTCCGACATATTGTTGTATTTTTTGTTTTGTCTTATTTTAATTTAACGGACCGTCGCTGTCTCCCGCGCTACCTCTTGAGTGGGGACGTTATCTAACGGCAGCATTTGTTGTCGCCTGAAACAACTGTCGATTGGGAAATTAATTTCTATCTCAGCATTGGCCCCTAGTGGATGTACTGCTTAACGACCATGCCAAACGCAAGGCATGCGGGAGTATGTGACGTTATAAACAAATATACCTATTTACATATGTAAATTGTCATATGTAAACTCAGCACACATTAAGCTTTATGCCCTTTATTTGTCTTTTATGAAGATAGAAAGTGTTGCCTTCTTCATGAGCGGGAAAACAATGGAATGTGCAATATGTCCTTAACAAAGGAGACGATTTATAAGCCTATGGAGACAAGGAGATGCACTTTATTGATAAAGGTGGATTTGAGGCTCTTTTGGTGCTTGCAGTAGATTGTCACTAGTGTATGTCATACCAGGAAATGTGTTTTTTTCTCACTGGATCCATGGCGTTCAAATGTAGCAAAACATATAACTTGAAAGTAATGTCAGTATTACAAAGTACATTTCAGGTAGTTTTCTGAATAAATAATGTACTTAAAATGTGTCTGTGTATGTGTTTATGTATTCTTCTTCTTCACCTTTCGGCTTATCCCGTTTTTCAGGGGTTGCCACAGTGAGTCAACAATTTCCATCTCACCCTGTCCTCCACATCCTCAACTCCAACTCCAACCACCTCCATGTCCTCCCTCACCGCATCCACAAATCTCCTCTTTGGCCTTCCTCTTCATCTCTTATCTGGAACCTCCATGTCTAGCATCCTTCTCCCAATATAACTACTGTCCCTCCTCTGAACATGTCCAAACCATCTTAATCTGGCTTTTTTTTCTCCAAATCACATCATTCCTGAGAATCACAGCATCTTTAACTCCTCCACCTCCGTCTCCTGTCTTCTACCTATTCCTAGTGTCTCTAATCCATCCATCATGGCTGGTCTCACCACTGTCCTGTAAACCTTTCCCTTCACCTTAGCTGACTCTCTTCTATCACAAATCACTCCTGAGACTTTTCTTCAATTGTTCCATCCTGCCTGTACTCTATTCTTCATCTCTCTTCCACAGTCTCCATTGCTCTGAACAGTTGAACAGTATTACACAGCAATATTTATGCATATGTACACATATATATTTATATATATGTATAAAATATATATATATTTTATATATATAGTTTGATTTTATCTCACAGGCCTGAGTTTGACACCTGTTCTCTAGAATATTCTTTGGGAAATTAAGGAAAATATATAATACATATTATGTATACAATATATATAATAACATTTATTTTTATAATCTCAAAGCAACACAAACTTTCAATTATTTGAATTTATTAAAAAAAATATTGTACACAAAATGCTGCTCAAATTAACCACATTTACAGGATACGCTATTACATATAGCTATGTAATAACACAATAATGAAGATCTGACAGGACAGGTCAACTGTGATGATTCGGTCCAGCATCACACTTTACATATCGAACTCAGTCAGAGTCTCCCTGCTCCACTCCCACTGCTCCCACAGCTCCTGCCAACTCCTCTTCACTTCCTTTCAGACGATCTCCTGGACAAAGAAAAAAAATTGAGAAAAAAAAGTAAATGTCACTGCTTTAACTTCAAGGGATTTGATTACATGGCCTTTGACGTAATGAGCAGCTAACAGCCAAGAGTTATTTTAAAATTTGTGCAACACGTCAGCGTAGTTATATCGCTCTTGATGTTCACAAACCACTGTGCAATTAGCACCAATATTCACACTAAGCTTTAAGAAAGGAGAATACTGACGGATGAGTTCAGCAATAGCCCTCTGTGTTCTCCTCTCCAACTTCTCCAGTTTCTTGGCTACGTCACGTTTCAAGTCCCTGGATTCAGAAACAGGATGACAAAACCAGTGTCAGCAACGAAGTCATCATTCTAATTATTGAAGGTAACTGTTCTTAACACTCACCAATCTGGCTTCCTGGGGGCGAGGTTGGCCAAATCCTACAGAGTTAAAAGATGCAAAGTGTCGTATTAATGTGGATGTGGATGTTAAATGAATTATGTTTCCACTTAGAGTGATTCACTCACCACTTCTTGTATGATGGGTTCTGGATTGGCTGCCTCTAACTGGTCTTTAACTTTGTCCTCCACTGATAAAGAAGTTAGACACAAATCAATACACAACATATGTGAAAAGCTTTATTTGGACATTCAGAGGCAAAAAAGGGAGTTTCCACCTCTCAGCTTCTCATGTACTTCACCATCTTTTTCTACAATTCCCGAATTACTGCCAAAAACAAGATTCCAATGCTATATTTGTCCCAGTTGTCAGAAACAAGAAAGATGGGAAAATTCAAACAGAAGACATTATGTTGATACAAAAACTGACAATTTATTTCCACTAGCCCTAAAACAACGACTTGTGGACTACATTTGCAGCTTCTATATTTTGAATATCATAAAAAGGAACATATTCGATATCATGAAAGCCATAAGAATTTAGTATAACTTTAATAACACAGAACTTTGTTTTTAAGGTATTTTTAAGGGGAAAAAATGTTTCACACCTATCGCTGGTTTTGCTTTAGGCACCTGACGTTCCTTCAGCTCTTCATCCTCTGGAGTGTAATTCCTCAACTTCAGGTCTCTGAGGACAGACATTTAGAGTGAAGTGAGGAGAGAGAAAGAGAGTTTTCATCAAACCCTCCAGTAGGTGGCAGTGTGGACGCGTTAATACCATAAACCATGACTGGAAGCATTTAGGAACCAACTGGAAACTGTGCCCAGCTGCACATTAACGTGAGGAAGGAGGTTGGGTATAATGTGCCTCTTTATTACTATGACTACATCTCATTAAGATGTTCCACCTGCCGCCTGGCACAGCGTCAGTGAGAGCAGCTAACAGCTGAGGAATGCAATCCTTGATGGAGAATTAAGCGCTCTTTCATCATGTCTCCACACCAGCGAATTCTTGGCTGGCACTGACTGACATCTCTGCGGATTATGCTCAAAGTGCACGGTGCTAAACCGCCATCCGACAAGAATTATCAGCTGCTGGGAGCTAAGCATGGATTCTTGATGAGGTCTGAGAGGCTGCACTCTCACAACATCCATTACACTCTGGTTGACACTGCACAGACTGCTGCCTTCTACGGCTATGGGCAGAAACTGCACTAATGTCGTGAAGGCAGCTGACTGAAGTCCAATCATATCCCAGGGATCGTCTCAGCAGCTCCACCCTCAAATTGCTGTTGCTGGACTGCTGTTATAGTATAAATATTGAAAATATTTTTAATAGTGTTTACCAATGACTGGTTGTAAAAATATTACAGGATTTGGAACTCTTATTTTACACAAAATAATGTTTATTTCCTAAGAACTTTAAACAAAACTATTTTTTACTGCAATAAAAAAAAACAGGCCAACTGTGACCCCAAGCAATTATTCTATGTCCCCAAGGGGGCCCACCCCCCACCAATTTGAAAACCACTCATCTTCTATACCAGGTCAATCTGCTAAGTATCATTTAGTCCAAAAATACAAACATTCAGTCAGGCACTGAGCAATTGTTGCAGTCAACAAAACCACCCATTACAGTCACTCTTTGATGTATGGAAACTGGTGTGGAATGTTTACATGAATCCACCTACAGCATTGTGTTCCATCAAAGCAGATACAGTGATAAATTGGAGTAAAATTGTCTAAAGGTATCTGTAGATAAGAGGGAACAACAGATTTTTTTTACCAGAGCCAGTCAATGAAGGTTATGGTCAAACTCCAAAATGTTTCATCCATAACCACTGATATTAAAAAATGGAGATGATCACAGCCTTTTTAACCATAATAGTCCTGTCATAGTTTCACAAAGGCCTGAGTGCAGAGGTTAGTTAAAGAAACTCAACCACTTTACAAACACATGCTGTTTGTTTGCCGGTTCATGTCAGTTTGTTTTGGAAATTTGATCTCTCATGAAATTTTAATAAAATTCCCAGTATACGTTACAGCGGTATTCTGTTATATGCAAGTTTCATGTTTTTGAAACAAACTTTGAATTTTTCTAAAGATCCAATTCTAAATGAAGCTTAAATGTTCACTTGTTGTGGTTCTAATGAGCAATGCAGATAGTAGGAGGGAGAGATCTATCCTGTTCCACTGGAGGAAATACTGAGACACTCCCTTAGTGTCGTCAGCACACAGTCATTAAATATAAACAATGGAATAAAGGTCCTGTAGGACAGGACTGATGGCTGCTGTTCCTCCTGCACCGTGATACACACGGTTAGAGGACCTGAATGGTATTTCACAGACTTATCCTACACAACTGTAGGTCTAGCTCTGTAAACAACCGACAGTCTTAAGATAAGGGACAGATAAACCCTCCCACTATCACTATACATTTTAAGTGTAAGCACAGGTTGTGCAGCTTAAAAAAATAATTGGCCTCAGGCAAGAAACTGCGAGGCAGCCTGAAGGAACCTGCCATGTTTTGTAAAAGAACAAATAGGATAATGGACCAACCTGTGCCTCCCTTCTGAAGCCTCTTCTAAAGAAGCTTTTTTTGACTCAGGCTCCCCATCTTCATTTTCTCTGCCCTGTTGAAAATAAAAAAGATAATAAAATCCTATAATTGTATAAAATTACTGAGAATAGACATATATATATCCTTGTTATTGAAATGATTTATCAATCAGGCTTATGAAGACTATTTTAAAAAGAATGTTTATACATTTATATATATTCTGTATCTACTGTATACACAGATGGACAAAATAGTGTGTGAAAAGAGATGGCAAAACAATTGATCTCCAGTACAGACACTAACAACGGATAACAGACCCTCCCATCTTACATTTTCCTGAAGAGACTTCCTGAATACCTGCTAGAACAATTCAGGGTTCTGACTCATTCCTTGAGTGAAGCACAAAGAGGAAGACTAACACAGGCCAGTGGAATGCCAGCAGTCACTTATCAAACATTTCTAGCTGGGCTAGTAGGCTTTTGTTTTTTCCAGTAGCTTGAGAAACTTGTTCGTTAACAACTGAACAAAATGGCAACTCAAACTTACAGTGACAAATCTCTCCTCATATTCATATTTACAGCTGACTGTTTTCAAAAGCAGCGCAGAATAATAATATATTTTAACAAACACAGCAACCTGGGGAAAAAAAAATATTATATAATTTATAAAATACGTTTTTATACCAAGATTGATACATTTAAAATACAGGCTATTTTTTTTTGTTCATTCTCCTTCTAATATTTCTACCAGGGCCCAGGGTCTTGTTTGCAGTTTCCAGTAATATTTTTTTACTCAGCAACAAACATTGACAGTTTTGATTGTATGAAAGGAAATATTTCCTCTACACCCTTGACTTCCAATATAAGTCCTTATTTTTCACCTATTGTCATTTACTAGTGATTGTTCTTAAATGAAACTCCAAGTAAAGGGTATATTTAAATATGACCTCATTCATATGATCAAAATGTGGTTGCAGGTGTCATTTCTGTGATACTGGAAATCACACATTCAGTTCTGCCACTCATAGAAAATTAAGTCATCAAGAAGGATCTCATAGTTACTTTTTCTGGGAAAATTGTCTTTACGTCATGATATACACAAAATGTTCAGTTGCAAGCAAAGTCCAGTTGTTTACGACTTAACTTTTTGGATCTTATAGTTACCACTAACGAAATATAAGCAACTTTATGACTTCTAATAAGTAAATATGAAGGAAATATACAAAAGTAAATGAATTGTTTGTTGTTATCAACAACAATTTATTGATCGTCTACGTAAAACCTGATGAATATTTTATGTCATTGTTATATTAGTTTGTTTAACAGTTTTACCTGTTTGGATTTAGGGGGGAAATACATCTTCTACACAATGGAACGAATAAATACGTCGGAACCAACTTTATACGATATATGACAAAGAACCCCTTGTGTGTTAGCTCTGTTATTTAGCCTAGGAGTTAGACTGGTAAATGCAGACAAGGAGGATACTTTAACATCAACAATAGCAAAGATTATAAAGAGCAAACATCCTTCTAACACATTAACATTTGCGAAAACTGAATGAATCCGCTACACGAACGCGGGTTGTAAGCAAGTTACGCTAACGTAGCATCACTTCTCAAGGGGGGCTCATTTTCTGCTTTTAGTCTCCTTCTTAAGACTTAAACGCAAGCCGGTCTACAACTTACATGAATTTTTTTGTCTCTGAGCGCTTTAAGTCTTTCTTTCCTCTTCAACGCCTGTTCCTGAAGAGACCCAACTTTTTGCTCCATGTTTGTTTCTTTACTGTTAGCTATACACGCCGATCGATTATCTACGAAGTCCTCTACTCATCCTGGCTGAGGACAACGATCGTCGAGCACATCGCTTGTCGTTCGCGCTTTCTTGATCATGTGGTTTTGTTTGGTTTCTAATGGGTTATTTACCAAAATTATTAATGAATTAAAAGTATATAAAAATAAAGTTATTTCTTTGTTTAATTTGTTAATTGTGTGAATAGTTGTTACATGTGTTATACTCAAACTAAATGCATTAAAGTGAATTTAATTGTAATGAGTTATGTTAAGGTTTTTTAGCATACAAATAGATTGTGTTGATTTAATAACTAAATAAATAAATAAAACATTTTTATGAAATTATCACACAGGGTATTTAAAGCGACACAACGTTCTCCCTACATATGGACACACTGTCATGCCCTTGTTAGGAATTTAGGCCATTGCTATGGCAATACAGCTGCCTCAAGTTACGCTGTGCCTGTCCCCTCATAGTCATCAACACAAGTGTGTGATGATGGAGATGTCGTGATGGGATACAAAGACAAAATTAAGTGGACAACATCATCAAGTCACGTCACATGATTCCATAGTGTAACAGTTGTTATACTGTGGAATCATGTTACATCATTGTTATCATCAGAACCATGGGTCTCTGGATTGTTTATATCACATCACTCACTTGTGACCTTGTATGTCCTCAAAGTGGACCACCACATACCCTACACCAGTGTTCCCCAACACTATTTGCGTCATGGACCAATCAAACGTCTAGAAATTTTTTCGTGGACCGGTCTTTAAGGTGTAGCTGATAAATACCACTAATGAAAATGAAACGGCCAGCATGAAAGTGGTATTTTTTGGACACTCAAACACGAGGGGATCTGGCCCTTTATTAAAACACTTTTTAGCATCTAATAATAAATAAAACATAAATTGTGTTAAGCTGAGCATCATCTCTCGGTGGCCGGGTACCGATTGCCCCACGGACTGGCACCGGTCCACGGCCCGGTGGTTGGGGACCACTGCCCTACACCACAGTAGAGTGGGCAGAGTAGATATGTTGTTTGTCTTGCCTTATTCGCCCACTTAAAACAAAACAATGGGAAATGTCCCTGTTCCTGTCATATTTCTAATTAATTAATTAATTTAAAGGTGATGTTTCTCCCTTGCTCTTTAGATCAGGGATGTTAAACCCATTTTCTCTAGGGACCTGTTGTAACTAATGAAACTCTTTGAATGTAATTACTGTATTAATACGTTTTGCTACAACTGATTATTATTTATTGTAGTTATATTCTTGTGTTGTTGTAAAAAAAATAGGCTAAAACGTAGCAGCTCTTGCTTATTTTAGCACCCACGGGCTCCCTTTTGACAAAAAAGGTTGAGATGATCTGAAAGAAGAGGACTTGGGTCTGCAAGGCTTCAGCACCCTATCAGCGCAGCAGAAGAACTGTATTTTGGCCATGTCCTCTTTGTGGCCAGGGCTTCAAGCAACTTCCTGGCTTGCATATCACACTGCCCATGGCTGCAAGTTCAAAACCCAACAGCTTCCATGTGAGCATAGAATAATCCTGTCCCAAATTACTTCCAGTGGGCTTATCACCAAGAGGAAGGCTCCCAGTATGGTGTAGTGTGGTTTGGGTGGCAGTTGGGGAGACTGCTACTCCTGCATCCCAGCAAGGTACCCCACAGGGACTGTTTTCCGAATGCACGAATGTGTTCTCCCAATAATAAAATAAATACAAATATAAAAAAAAACGTACCTTTATTACCTATTAACATTTTTTTATTTCTCGAGGAAAGGCCTGTGACCCAGAGCCATGTGAAAACAGGTCCTCGACCCACCAGTTGGGAATCACTGTTCTAGTTTATTCCCCACACTGCATCCTAGCACCTCCCATAGGAAGGGGAAAAAGTTGTTGTTTGTAAACAAGGGAAATACAAGCAAATGTATTTCTTTAAAAGTGTTTTTAATGCCAAGTAAAAACATAAATAAAAATCTAACTCTGTTTTAGGCACCTGTTGATGTATGCACCTGTATGATCCTGCACGGATCAGCCTGGCCGGTCAGATGTTCCGACATGTCTGCAGACTGACAGGCAGTCATTTCTTCAGTCTGGAGTGAACTGCATCTGTTGCTTCCGCTTAAACTCTCTCTCCATTAGGAATCCCACTCCACCACCTCCTCCAGCAGCAGCAGCAGCAGCAGCAACAGTCACAACAGGAGGCTCGGTCTAAATGCGGACATGGGTGTTTCTCAGCGCACGTATCTCCACGCAGTTCTGTTCCTGCCTCCAGCATTTCGACACTGATCGCTCAGTTTCCACGCTGACACCGTCATGGTTTTCTATTGTATACTCTGGCAACTTTGACAGCGGCAATCGGGTCTCGAGCGTGGGTTTATGTTAAGTGGATCTTTTCCGAGCAGAGATGGTTCATAGGAGCGCAGCGCGTCCTCCTGCCTTCAGGAAACAACTTCACACAGATCCGGCTCTGTGACCATGCTCCACATTGTGACTGATTTAGGCGAAAAATAACACGGAACGAAGGGCCGATGATGAGCAACCATAAAGGCGGAGGGTTGGCATCGAAGGAACGGCTGTACGAGCTGTGGATGTTGTACTACACCAAGGTGAGTGAGTGAGTGAGTGCGGAAGACCTGCCGCTGACACCTGTTGTTTCAGCAGCAGCTCAGCGGGAAGTTTAGAACAAGAGCCAGAAAAAATGTGTCTCTGAGCATCGGGTCACACATTTGTGTTCCAGTTGTGTGTCACTTTATTTTGACATGGGCGTTCTTTAACGAGGAAGTGGCCTTTTACCACTGTTTGTCCAGCAGATGTTTGTTTGGCCGGCGGTGAAGGCTGCCCTCTGCGCACATTTCAAGGATATCGTATTACGTATGTGTACCTGTCACACTGGGCCGCTTAAGCCACTAAAGTGTGGCGGCAAATGAAGTTAAATAACCCCCATAACAAAGCCAACTCTATTGGACTGTGTACCTGCAGCGCAGGTGGGGGTGACCTGAACTTCCTGTTCCTGTTCACTCGGTTAATGTGTGAATTTGCGCGATAAACCGTGAAACTAACGACTTCACGTTTGGGTTTTTCTGTCACTGACACTGGCAACCTAATTGGTCAACCGGTTAGTCAAGGTTAATCATTCCACTTTTAACCATGTGTTTGATTAAAAAGTCATAGCATTCAAGAAGGGGGTTCAGGCGAAGCTAATGGCTAATGTCCATCTACGGTCTCAGGACAGGTTTATAATGAGATAGATATTGTTATTAACAGGTGAAGTTATTTTCCCCCCCAACCATTGTTAAATAAAACACATTATACTAAGATTTTCTTCTACTCCAGGGCGGTGCCATAGACATATTTTAAGAACCACAACAATTAAAGTCCTGAAATCTTTATTATCTTTATTATTATTTAACTTAATGGACTGGAATTTTTAATAATAATAATGCGTTTCACTACACAGAGCCTTTCAATGCTCCCTTCAACGGATCCATAAATCAGCGGAGAACTCAAATTCACAGTTGGTCAAAATGAATATTCATTAAAAAACAATAGAAAAAATGACATGTTTTATCGTCTGTTGGAAACAAACCTTTGTTTAGTCTAAATATTGAATCTGGATCAACCAGAACTTAATATATTTACAGACTCAGCAGACGCTTTCTACAAAGCGAATTACAGAAGAGGTCTACATTATCAAGGGTGAGGTTTCTCTAAGAATCGAACCCACCACTCCCTCCTTTCTGCTTCCAAGGTTACATGAGGTCACATTAAAATTAATCATACACACACTAAACGTTTTTATATTTTAACATGTTTCTTCATCTATAGACTTTCTTCTGAAATGCATTTCTCCTCAGGCTAACAACAACAACAACAACAATAAAAATACCAAAATGTATTTGCTTTAATATAAAGTCTAAATACTGATGGGCCAACTCTATTTGAAATGATCTTGTGGGCTAAATATGTTAACACAGGCCAGATTTAGACCCCGGGCCTTAGTTTGACAATCAAAACACACAAGAAATGGTTTGAAGATATAGTCTAATAACAAGACATTTACTAGCAAATATTTGGGTGACAAAAGCAGAAGTGGGAAGTGTCCATTTTACCCTTGCCATGCCCTTGCCATGTTTATGAATATAAAGGGAACCAAAACTGTATCACTAGGGTGGGAACAGTTTTTGCCGCCATGCCCTGGATTTTTGATGCATCAACGGGAATCCTAACTTCCTGAATCCTTCCTATGTGTGGTTTTATTATTTATATATATATTATGAAAACTGTCGTAAACATCAAGTGAACTCTATATGTGTGATGCTATGGCCCCACTATTGGGTGCATCCGCTTTAGTTGGTTATTAAAGTGCAAAAGGCTTGGGAGAAGTCAGACCGGCTGGTTGTGAATAAATTAACCATTGCTGTTCAATGCGTTTACAATATGCTCCTCAGCCTGAGGACAGGCAAACAAGAGGAGACTACTGTGTCAAGTTTTTCTGTACTGGATGCTCGTCGTGGCGCCTGGAGACACTTGTCACTTCATCCCTAGGGGTTGTTTTGACATGGCAAACATGGGATTCAAACCGTCAATGCACAGGCAGATTGAAGATTAGGCTACTGTGTTTGGGTTGTTTGTCTGAAGCTGCAACCTATGTTTCGCAAAGGTTAAGTGTCAAAATATATGCCTTATCACATACTACCACAAGAGGCGCCATTTGCATTTGAGAGTCAACCTAAAAGTAAGATACAACCTAAATGAAGAGCCTATACAGTATTTCGGGGCAGTGGTGGTCTAGTGGTTGAGGAACAGGACTGGGGTCCGTAGGGTTCCAGGTTCAACTACACCAACTGCTAATTTACCACTGAGGTTCGTTGTGCATGGCATCGTCCCCACTCACTGCTCCCCTGGCACACGAAGCTGCCCACTGGTCACTTGGTGATGAGTTAAATGCAGAAGTCACATTTTGTTGTGTGCAGTGGTGTGGTTCACAATGACAAGGAGTTTTTTTTTTTTTTTCCCTGCAAATGTTGTGGTGAATTTGAGTTTGCCAACAGCCCAGCAGAGGGCGTCATCTTTCTCTGCGATTAGTTTGTTTAAACAGACAGCGAAGATGACCGATGAAAATAAAACTCACAAACCATTGACCCCGTTTACTGCTAAATATACTGTGTGTGTATATATATAGATATATAAATACATTGGGTATATATAGCCCATGTTCTGTAGACTCGCATGTAATGGATTTATCTTTGGTTCCTTGTAAAATCAATGTTTCAAAAATAAGTGCAACTTATGAACTGAACTGCATAGGGACTGCTAATTTGCCTGCAGATATAACAGTGGAGTGTGGATGAAGATTTTAGGGATAAACTGCCTTAATAGACCTGGTGACAAATCTTGTTGTGTCTAATATTCTGGTATTATTCAACAAAGTCCTGGGCTCTTTATTTTCTTAATATGAAATGAGACAAAAACATCTTCATATTGTTCATTTGTGCTCAAACAGTCTTGTCTGGTTGAAATGTCACTTGTGGGCGTGTGTCGCCATGTGAGAAACCACCATCAGCTGCTGCTGATCCACCAGCATATGTAAAAAAGGGCAGAAGCAGCAGATGCTGTTCCTCTGGTTCATATACAAGGACATTTACACTGATTACATTGTTTTTTTTTCTTCATGGACTTATTTGCATAGGTGCAAATCCAATGTCCCTACAGCCAGGAAGCACAGCAGAGGAAAGTGATTTGACTGAAGAGATCAGTGTCACCACCTTCTGTGACTCAGAGAAAAACAACAGGCTGCAGAACCACTTTAGAGAACAAACACCTGCCCTCTCTGTAGACACCAACGTGTCATTTGGTTTAATGTTATTTGTGTCTGCCCGTATGTCATGTTAGTGCAGCCATAAACCTTAAAGACTCCAGTGCAGAAATGTCTTTAATTTGTCCTCATTAATCCCCACATATTATCTTCAGTAGCAGGAGGTCAAGGTGCGCGGTAGTTTATCTTTTATTAACTAATAATAGCTAATAATATAGTTATGCTGGTCTGACACTCGCTGCTTTATTAAAATAATACACACCCATACAGCTGTTTCACACACACCCTGCAGGTCTAAATATAAATGTATAAAACAAGTTCCGTTGTGCATGTGTTCATGAGTAATGCAAAATATCAGACATTTGCAAAATAAGGCATGTGGGCTGGATGCTGCCCATTGGGCTTTTTAATCTGGCCCAAGTACATTTTCCAAATGATACTATTAAAAATTCACTATCATTATCCTCCTGCCAGCATTTTCCTAGTTGATGGTATAAAAGGCAAAACACTTCTACCATTTCACCTTCATTCATGACTCAAAATGTATCTTTATTTCACAAAAAAGTTCAGTCTGTTTGCTCCTGACCCAGCCCCATGTCAAATTTTAGTATCCACCGTGTCCGTCAAAATATTTGCCCACGTCTGCGTAACAATGGGAGTTTAAGTTTTTTAATAGAATGCACTTCTTCAGCTCTAATAAATACACATTTGTCAGGCACACCTTGGGTTTCTTTCAAACCCTAAATAGAAACCTGTTAAAACATTTCACTGATTTCATACTCACTAATGAAATTATATTTTTGAAGGTAATTAAATTCAGGCATCAGACAAGTCAGCCGATCATGTTCTGACCTGAATTATACAATTGCATCATAGAACCACACCCAGGAGTCATTTTTAGACCTTAATGAAAAACAGGTAGAGAAGGAAACCCCTGTCCATTTTTTCCACATGCAATACATGGGTTTGTTTTGACCCTTTGTCAAAAATGATTACGCTTTTTTTGCAAATACAAAATAATGCGTTCAAATGTCTAATTTTATCTTTTCATAAAGTGTGCATCTCAGCATCTCAGGCATCTTTTAGTTTTTGCAACAGGACAGAGAAAGGCCTGCTGGGGCTCGTTGGTGGTAGAGGAACTTGAAGCTTCCTTCAATTGTGTAATAAAATCCCACACCCCGGCAACTTTTTAGGCAAACTCCAGTTCAGGAATGATCTGACATTTTATTATTACATGCCTTGAATCCTCACAGTGAAAGGAACAGGCAGCCTGAATGACTGAACATATTTTTTGTGTTTCCATGTTGTAAACAATTATTATTTTATGTAGCAGTGGATTAAACAATGCCAGTAAATCCATTTACGTGCCCACGTCTTTCAGTCACCAGCTATAAAAACCAGCTCTGCTGGTACTATTTTCAGTCCCTACGTACATCTCAGTGGAGACGAGACAGTGCTTCACAGATGTGGGTGCTCTATCTAATCGTGGATGTAGTAAAATTCTTGTCAGATCATTTGATGACGGAACAAACTGCTTTATTCTACGTAGTCAGGATGTCAGAATGTACTATAGTAACCTTAACTGGTCACGCCTCATGGCTTGTGTGAGGCCAGTGATCATTGTATTCTTATTTGAGGATATAATTGTACAGCAGTTCAGTTCCTAATGATAGAGAACTAATAATTAATAATTTAACTAATTCATTGAAATGACAATTAATCAGTAGTCTGCAGGGGTCTTCAAACTCCACATTCATGGAGCCATATTTATCGTTTTACTACTACTGTACGTGACCTGCATAAGACGCCAATAATTTAAATGAGGTTCAGACTTTAGTCCTAATGAGTTTTTTATTACGGTTTCACTTTGGTCCTCAGGTAATGTCTTTGTTGTTGGTAGGAAACCCCAGGGTTCACCTCCTGGACAAGTTTGGATCAGGCCGTTAGCCTTCAGTGGGCTCACCACCCAGAGGAACATAAAGGTGGGGTGCAATGTGATTTGGGTTGCAGTTACGGGTGAGGATGGATTAATTGACGGAATTACACCAAGGAACGTAGCAGCTTCTGACTCAAGGTGTTAATTCTCAGAACAGAAACCATGTCTTCTGCTACAAACATTGGTGCAGAAAATGTCATACGCATCGTAGGATAAACAAGACGGCAACTTTAGCTCTGGTGCTGGCAACTAGCTGAATACTAAATGTAAATGTTATCTCAATGACTTCCAGAAAGGTAGGTGCTGTTTGGATAGATTAGATTAGATTATTGATTCATTCATCTTCATCCTTTTATCTGTTGCTGTCCCGCGAGGGCAGCTGTCTTCACGACTGCTGCACAAATCACACTGTACCACACTGTGAGCCTTCCTGTGGGTGGTGAGCCCACTGGGAGTTATGTGGGTTGGGACAGTGGTATGCTCAGAGCAGCTGGTGGATTCGAACCTGAAGCCTCTTGGACAGACTTCCACTTCCTTTACCGCTAGGCCACCACTCTGTCCTCTTATGATATTATTTAGTATATAAAAAACACAGGACATTGATATGACTTTTTTTAGTGTTTTGGAAAATTCTGAATACTGAAAGGCCACCAGTGTTGAATAGCATGTGATTAGATTGTGATTATTAGCTTTAGAGAAAACTGGAGTGACTAATTAAAGCCTGTAGTATCAGGAGTGGTGAGAAGCCAATTTGCACGCATGGACACAGCTGTGAAATCACCTCCTGTATTTGCCATGAGGAGATAATGAGGCGTTTTGGTTTTTGTTCTCTCTCTCTCTGCCATACTTTCATCACCGTACAGTGAATTAACAACAAAAACAGCCATCCTTACAGATGACTAATCGCCCCGTGAACGCTGTGATCAAATTCCCCCGTGTGTCTCCATCTCCCCTGTTTACCAACAGAGCTGCCAAGCAGCAAAATCAAAGTGCTCTTTGCTCTCACTTGTGCAGGATGCTGGAGTGAAGCAGAATGCCAAGCAGCAGAGAGAAACACAGCTGCTTGGCCATGTGCAGAGAGAAGAGAGATAAATGACACTGTTTATAATGGCTGGTACCTCGAAGCTGCCTTTTAAGATCCGCTCTGACGGTGTGTTTAATGTGTTCATTTTCTGCCGGGCAACCACAGAGCTCTGGGCAACGTTGTGGAGTTGATAAAACAGCAATCAGGGTGTATGGATTTTTTCAGATGTGCTGATCAATATCCATCCACCTGTCAATGGAGAAGGTTTAAGGGCCAGTTTGCTTGTTTTAAGTAAAACTACAACATTTAATGCAAGCTGAATGCGGTGATAAATCCAAGACCTACATATAAGGAATGGCAAGTTTGGATGATGAAATCCCCATTTTTCAACATAATGCAATATAGTCTGAGCTATCAACGTTGAATGTATTACCGTAAAGGTCTGCATTTTACTTTGTGATGTTGTGGTCTTTATTTGTGGCTGGTAATTACCAGAAAACATAGTGGAACATAGTTTCAGGTCATTGTAAATATATAATCAAATAGTGAAACCCAGGATCTCAGCCCATTGGACATCCTTTGTAAGAATAAATATTAGCTTGATTGGTTATGCAGTCAATTGAAATTGAACTAATTCTTTATTAACTGTATGCTGTATAATATCTTTTTAGAACTACCTACCAACAAAAAAACGTTCTTTTTAGGAGAGACAAGGATGGACAGGATGAGGAATGAGGTGATTAGAGGGACAACACAG
>JAFBJS010002857.1:196395-247642 GCA_016785265.1 Paraplagusia blochii | reverse complement strand
TTTTTATTTTTTAACCATTTTTCAAGGTGACAAGGCTATATAGCCTTACCACTTTGGTCATATTTTGACATGTTCAGAAAAGGTATTTTTTTGAGTTTTTATCACAAAATGACCACTTGGCAGAACAACTTGTACTATTAGCTTGCATTTCAGATCATTTTGGGCATTTTTTATTTTTTAACCATTTTTTAAGGTGATAAGGCTATAGCCTTACCACTTTTGGTCATATTGTGAAATCAACTAAAATTAATTTTTATGGTCTTTTAAGCACAAAATAACCATTTGGCAGAACAACTTGTGCTATTAGCTTGCATTTCAGATCATTTTGGGCAGTTTTTATTTTTTAACCATTTTTCAAGTTGATAAGGCTATAGCCTTACCACTTTTGGTCATATTGTGAAATCACCAAAAATGAACCTTTATGGAATTTTAAGCATTAAATGACCACTTTGCAGAACAACGTGTGCTATTAGCTTGCATTTTATATCAATTTGGCCAATTTTTATTTTTAACCATTTTTCAAGTTGATAAGGCTATAGCCTTACCACTTTTGGTCATATCTTGAAATAAAAAAAAAATTAACTTGTAAGGACTTTTAAGCACAAAATAACCACTTGGCAGAACAATTTGTGCTATTAGCTTGCATTTTAGATCAATTTGGGCAATTTTTATTTTTTAATCATTTTTCAAGGTGATACGGCTATAGCCTTACCACTCTTGGTCATATTTTGAAATCAACAAAAATTAACTTTTATGGACTTTTAAGCACAAAATAACCACTTGGCAGAACAACTGGTGCTTTTAGCTTGCATTTTAGATCAATTTGGGCAATTTTTATTTTTGAACCATTTTTCAAGTTGATAAGGCTATAGCCTTACCACTTTTGGTCAAATTTTGAAATCAACAAAAAATAAATTTTTATGGACTTTTAAGCACAAAATAACCACTAGGCAGAACAGCTTGTGCTATTAGCTTGCATTTTAGATCTTTTATGGCAATCTTTTTTTTTCAACCAATTTTCAAGGTGATAAGGCTATAGCCTTACCACTTTTGGCGATATTTTGACATGTTCAGAAATGTCATTTTTTAAAGCTTTTAGCACAAAATAACCACTTGGCAGAACAACCTGTGCTATTAGCTTGCATTTCAAATCATTTTGGGCAATTTTTATTTTTTAACCATTTTTCAAGTTGATAAGGCTATAGCCTTACCACTTTTGGGCATATTTTGAAATCAACTAAAATGAACTTTTATGGACTTTTAAGCACAAAATAACCACTTGGCAGAACAACTTGTGCTATGAGCTTGCATTTTATATCAATTTGGGCAATTTTTTTTTTTAACCATTTTTCAAGGTGATAAGGCTATAGCCTTACCACTCTTGGTCATATTTTGAAATCAACAAAAATGAACTTTTATGGACTTTTAACAACAAAATAACCACTTGGCAGAACAACTTGTGCTATCAGCTTGCATTTCAGATCATTTTGGGCAATTTTTATTTTTTTTTTTTTCCCCCATTTTTCAAGGTGGTAAGGCTATAGCCTTACCACTTTTGGTCATATTTTGACATGTTCAGAAATGGCATTTTTTGGAGATTTTATCACAAAATAACCACTAGGCAGAACAACTTGTGCTATTAACTTGCATTTCAGATCATTTTGGGCAATTTTTTTTTTTTAACCATTTTTTAAGGTGATAAGGCTATAGCCTTACCACTTTTGGTCATATTTTGAAATCAACAAAAATGAACTTTTATGGACTTTTAAGCACAAAATAACCACTTGGCAGACTAACTTGTGCTATTAGCTTGCATTTTAGATCAATTTTTGGCAATTTTTTTTTTTTCATCCATTTTTCAAGGTGACAAGGCTATAGCCTCACCACTTTGGCGATATTTTTACATGTTAAAAAATTGCCAAAAAAATGGCCTTTTTGGAGTTTTTTGCACAAATAACTACTAGCTTTTCCAGGCCAGAACAGAATTGATAAGAATGGAACAGAAGAGTCCAGACCACAGTCTCAATTTAGATTGATGGTTTATTGATTTTTGGATGGTTCCTTATTTTCCTCTAAGGTTTACACTTTATTTGTTGTAGCACTTTTTGCAATACATGTAGAAATAGCTATTGCAGAGCCATGTACTATTAACTATGAATACTGTTGAAGTTTACATGTACGTTTGTGTGTTTGTGTCTGGACAATAAACAATGGATGATAGAAATATCTCCTCATTCTGTCACTTTCCCTCAGACCAACTAATGATGGTCTGTGTGCCTGACGCTTCTCAGCCTTCACACAATGACTTGAACCTTTCCATCGACCACATGAGTTGGATTTGTCCCTACTTCTAAGACCACGAGGAGCACAGGAGCGTGAAGCTGCAGGTGTAAAGCACTGATACACGAGGTTGGAGAAAGAAGGCTGAAGAAACTATCGTGTCCATTCAACATTCTAACATGGCGGCTGATCTGATTGGAGGGGCAGAGTCAGGGGCTGATACACTGGGAATGGCTGACTGTGGAGAAGTAAAAGGTTTTCAGTCGACTTCATCAGGCTCCACCGCTGGGTTTGCTTCCGTGTGAGTATCTGCAGTGTTGTTCCACTGGACGACGTAGGTCTGGGGCTCCAGGGACGGGCCTCCGGTGATGGGCTCAGAGGAGTTGGTGCTCGAGTCCAGCATTATCTGGCCAGTAGGGGGAGGATGGCTGGAAGTGGCTCTAGATTCGAGGTCGGCCTGGGGTGACGGGCTGGGACTGGCAGGAGCGTCGGACTGTGGAGGCAGGGATGAGTCTGGGGGCATCTGGGAGGAGGAGGGAGTGCTGTTGCTGGACATGTTGACCAGAGGGTCTGAGGGGGAGTCGGAGAGGGTGTGAGGAAGCGGCTGAGATGGAGAGGAGACGGGGGAGTCTGTGGGAGTGGGCCGGGGAGGGTGGGGAGGAGTGGGCTGCTGTGGATCCGTGCACACGGGTTCCCCCTCAGAGATGTACCACACTTCATTGTGCCTGTTAAGAAGCTTCAGAGGACTACACACACACACACACACACACACACACACACACACACACACACACACACACACACACACACACACACACACACACACACACACACACACACACACACACACACATTATTTATTTATTTTATTTTTGTTATCTCATGTTACTGTTACTAATATTAACCTTTGGTTGTTCCAAATTTCAGTGTTTATGCAAAATCTAAAAAGTTTCTACATAACAGATCTGGAGGGAAGGGAAAACATTAAAAACTGCACTCAGTTTTTCAATCACTATTAAGAGTCTAACAGCTCTGACTGATAAAATAAAATCAGAAACCCCCCACGACCCGCACCTGTCGTAGCCGACTCCATAGTGGTAGCTGCGGTTGAAGGAGGCTCTCACTCTCTCCAGCTCTTTATTCAGCAGGTGGGTGTGAAGTCTGGAGGTGACCGACAGCATCCAGCCTCCATAGCTCCTCACGTACACGTCCATCTCCGGCATCTCAGTGAAATAGAGCTACAACAGAAACGATGTAGACACCGAGCACCAAGGTCAAACGCTGAATTCTCCGTTTCCCACCAAAGCGTTTGCTCCACTGTGCTGTGCGCGTCTCCCTCAACTCACCTTATCACAGGTTGGGGCTGGAGACTTGTCCTGATACGCTGCCGGCAGTGGGAAGCTGAGCGTGTAGATGGCGGGCTCCCACATCTTTGTCTCCTCTGGGATTTTGACCAGAACAGGGGCCGTCATCTCCATCTGGATCCCTGGATCCCAACGTGAAGACAAAAACACACATTTATATATAGACACACCTGCCCCTGACACCTCATGGATACCACTACCATGGCACCATCCACCCTCATCGGTCAGACTGCAGCATGTCTGTAAAATTCCATTATAAAAGGGTTGAACCACAACCATGTAACATAAATCAAGTATGTTCGAGTGACACAAGCTGAAGGCTTTTTGGACACTTGTGCTGGTCCCCTGTTTACTTTATCTGGCTCTGGACTTTTGACCAGATTTACCATTCTCCTCCATTTGTCTGGGACTCTCAGTGATCCATGTCCTGATCCTTGACTGGGTCACAGGTCTCACCTACTTCCACTTACGACAGACTTCCAAGACTTGGACAACAGTCCGATTTCTCGTCCTCCCTGTCATTTTGTTCAATATCAGGGGCAGTGGTGGCCTAGTGTTTAAGGAATCAAACTGGGGTCCGTGAGGCTCCAGGTCTGAAACCACCAACTACCAGGTTATCACTGATGTCTGGCACCATCCCCACTTCCAGCTCCCCGGGCGCTCAAATCTGCACACTGCTCACTTTGGTGATGGGTTAAATACAGAGGACAGATTTTGTTGTGTGCATTGGAGTGAATCACAATGTCACGATGACAAGGAGTTTAATTTCCTTTCCTTAAGACTCTCCCCTACTGACACCAGAGCTCAGCTGAAGGAAATAAATGTCACTATAGAAACCAAACTGAGACATTTTCTGCGCGTAAAATAGGGTCATTCCAAAATGTTCGAATTGAATCAAAATATAGACATATTCAGGAAAAAGTCTGGAAGGGAAAGGGTTTTAGGATTTTATGTGTAAGTTTTGTAATTTCTAAAATGGTCACAATGACCACCCTGGACGTTCTAGTGTAAATGACAAGACCATGTTACGAGGACACTGCTAAAAAAATTGATCAGTCGAAATAACAGTTTCGATGATTGATTTATCATTATATTTAGTCATCAAACAGGTCCGTGGTGCAAGACGGGTAGTAGACTAGTGGCTGAGAAGGTCTACACAAATCAGCACGTGGTTCTGCAAGATTTCTAAAACTGATTCAGCTCTTTACCCCATTCTCACACCCAACATTTTTTAGTTTTTGGTAGAATTTCACAATTTCTGCTGGTGCATCATCAATCCCTGCTCTATGGGCCCTGGGCCAAGTAATGACAGAATATTTCATCATTTGCTGCGGTGTTTTGTTGTTCCACCTCTGCCGACCTTACCTTGGTCGTTGGCCCCAGTGATGTACTGGAAGAGCCTCCTGAAGGCCATGGCTGCTCCCACTCCCATGAAGTAGGCCTCTGCATCTGTCGACACCCAGCGAGTTGGGCTGTAGTGTCTCACCTGACCACGGACAGATGGAGAAAATTAGAAGATATAGTAGGGACTGAGAGTGGAGAGACTACTGACACCTGCTGGTCACTCACCTCATATTCATCTGTCTTGCACACCAGTTCATACTGAAGACATTCTTTGGACTCAGTGCAAAAGCTGTTGTTGGTACTTGGTCTGTAACAAAGTGAGAATTAGTTACAGTATGAAAAATGACTTTTATTTTTAGGGTTGTCCAATCAACTTTCTGCCGATATTTGATCATCTCCAAATCGAAATTTCTGATTCTAATATCAACCGATACCAATATAGGCCTGGTGATATCTATTCATCTGTACAAACCACTATGTGTGATTAATAAAATGAGCTGCAATGCTGCCATCTAGTGAATTTAAATTAGAAAATCAGGTGTTCACATCATCTAACAAAACCCAAGCATTTCATTATTGAAGAAAATACTAATATGTGGTCAATAAAATTGGTCGGCTGATAAAATAAAACTTTACGTGTAGGTTGATAACGAGTCGAAGTCACTTACCCAACACTGGCTTTAGCTGAGGCCACCAGGGCCAGAAAAGCACAGACCAAGACAGATGTCCTGGAACCAAAAAAGACATAATCACATGTCATTGTTGTTCTGCAGATCATTTTTGTTGTAAAAAACAATGACTTGACTCAAAACTATGTCCTTTAATGGGAGAAATGTGAGAAACAAACCAGAGATTCTGAAATCTGATAAAGGCCAATGACAGACAGTGGCTGGAAAAGACCTGACGAGGTCACAGTAGAGCACACGAAAGCCGTCGAGGCGATACAGCACAATCTACAATCTCCAGCTGGATTTTCATATTTGTTTTTTATTTCTTACAGAATGACTCACCAAATGACGTTAGAAACAAAAATGACTCTGCCGTCAAATTTGATGGTTTAGTGGTTTGTCTTAATATTGAAGATTGGGTTGTAATTTTGGTGGAATTTGCTCAACAAACCAAGATATGACGTAGATGAATATGTTTCTGATCCACCTTATGTTCTATTTTTAGCATTCCTTTGGGATGAACCTGTAGTTCCAGTTGGATCCACTAGGAGACGACCTTAAAGTGTCAAAGTTATCTCTGAGGTTTGGCTTCAAAGCAGGAACAAGACGTGGTTGAAGAAGCAAGAGTCAGAGATGAGGTTCTGGTCAAAGAAGCAGAACTAGAACGGCTGCAGTGTGTGTGTGTGTGTGTATGTGTGTGAATACTGCAGAGATGCAGCTGACTGTGTGTGTTTGCAGGACACAGCTGTGCTGCATCATCACTCTATGAACCAAAGACGCTTCGAGGTCACAGACGGTGAGGTCGATGCCAACATGTCTCATCTTCCTCCATCATCATCATTCCAATCAAACAACAAAAATAAGGCAACAATGGTGGATTTATGGTTTAAAGCAGCTGCAGAAAAACTGTTCAAGTGCGTGAAAATGAGAAGGCAACCACTGACAATGACGCAAGGATGAACTTGGTCCATGACTTGGCAGAACCGATGATAACAATGATGATGATGTTACAAAATCCCATCTAAATTAACAACAGACATGATAAAAACACGGAGGGGCTTCATACTCACATCGTCTCTGCTCCGTGTTCGTCTTTTCCACCTGCCGGAGGAGCGCAGGGAGGAGGTGCGGGAGGTGAACAGGGAGGAGGAGAGTGATGGAGACTGCAGTGTGCTGCACTCTGACGGGATCCTGCTGGACTTCTTTACAGTGGACCGCAGTGAGTTCTGCAGCTTCACGGGCGGGCGGGGCCTCCGCAGACTGACTGGGGTGAGTGAGCGGAAGAGGACAGCGCCACCCTGCCGCGGTTGGACTAACTGCACCCCACCATGCCCATGACGCGACCGTGAGCAGCAGGATTAGCTGCGCCAAAAGTATAGTTACTTCGAGGGCAACTGGAGATAGTAGGTTTCTTGAAGACGTCTCCCCTCTTCAGTTCTAACCGACTACAGGGGAGTCCTGGTATTTAACCTCAAAGAGCAGCTGTTTCCCCTCACCTAGTCACCAGCGTCACCTGGTTGTAAGTCGGTCGGACTGCAGCAGGGTCAGATGACACAGACGTCCGTTGAAGGACGTCCCAGAACGGTTGGCAAAGGGAGCGTGACTTGTCCCATGGAAAGTGGCCAAATATTGATCGTTTTGGAAAAGTTTCTACTATTTTCTTCTCTTATCCCGTTTTTCAGGAGTTGCCACAGCGAGTCAACAATTTCCATCTCACCCTGTCAATTGTTGTTCTTCTACCTTCATCTTATTAAGCTGTTCTTTACGAAGAAATACAATTATTTTGGTTGGTTAAAAACAGAAGGCAGTAGAAGGTCAGTATAACTGAATTGGCAGTGAAGAAGGATCGAACTTTTGAGGAGAGGGGAAAAAAGTCATTCAATGTCAGCGTTTTAAAGAAAAGCAACTAAGTTCTGTGGGATTTCAGGATCAACACAAATCCAAATGTCACAATGATGGATCCAAAACACCAGCTTTATTTTTTAACAATTCACACAAACTCTGTCACAAGCACAAAACCTTCTAAGGATCTGCTTCACACTCTGTTGTGGTCGACCAACGTCACAGCGAGGACGTGGAGCCCAGACCAGTTTGCAGGAGCGTCTGTGGTCACAACTCGGTCGTTCCCTTTCCAACGTTCTCCATTGAAAAGAAAAGTCGTCCGGTACTTTCATCTGTACCACGTGTACTTGTGCAGATCTTCAGAAAGTGTAAAGTGACCGTCTTATGATATTAACAAGCTTGTCTGTAAATTATTTACAAATGTCTGCACAGGGTCTTAAACCTTCATCAACCCTTGAGTTGTTGATGATCCAGGAAACAAGATTCACATCATGGGCAAGAGGGGAAAAAAAAATTTTAAAAATGAAGTGGACTAGGATCAGCTGGTCGTCACCTCACCTGTGTGTTTACACGTTAAAAACCTGTTGTTACAGTTGCAATGAAGTGTGGCCACTGATATTGAGAAAGATAAATCCAAAACTTTTGCTTCTATTATATTCAGAGGTCCAGGTTCACAGAGTGCGAGTGCGACTCAACGGCTGAAGAACTAATTCACAAACAGCTCCAAACTAAATTCTCTATGTTAAAAGTATAATACTGAGATATAACAGTTCAATAAGCAAAAAGGCCAAATATACTGAAATAAACAACCCAGGGCAGCCATAAATATATATATGTATATATATATATATTCCATTATACATAAACCAGGTGTGTGTGGAAAGTAACACCTGGTACTGTGTGGCGACGTTCACTGACTGACTGCAGACTGTATACTGATGGAGCGTTCACCTGAGCGGATTGTAGTTTCCACAGGGAGGAAAGAAGAACACAGTATGTGTTTGAATCTGTCTCTAAGATCTCTCTCACACACACACACACACTCGTCCTCAGGTCACACAATTGAAGAGCCAATTACCGCTATACACATACACACACCCAGGAGAAGTTTCTTCTGTAAAATGACACTTATCTTTGGAGAGAAAGATACAAAAGGGGAAAAAAAAAATTCAGGGAGCTCTTGTCCACCTTTCTCTTCAGTCTTGTGGCTGAAAGTTTGTCTCCTTGGGGAAACACTCAATAGTGTTTAAGGAAAGTCAGTTGTTTGTTTTCTTTGCATAGCCAACCAGATCTGGAGCTTTTTTTTCCCCCTCTTTGTTTTTTTTTTTTTTTTAAACTTTTGCATCGACAAAAGGAGTGTGTTGGTCCGTCAGCCCCCGAGTCCAAACCAAGCTGGTCAGAGGATGTTTGAGAGCGTCCCTCCCCGAGAAGCAAAGCTTAGGCTCACAAGGTGGACTCCTTCTGACGTTCCCGTCCGTTCAACGTCTTCTTCACCTTGGAGATGCCCTCCAGGGCTCCTGACTCGGTGACTCTGAACACACCAGAGAGGGAATTGTTACTTAACACGAAGACATTTTCTTTTAAATAAGTCTGTCATCCAGAGAGTTTAGGTCTGTCAGCAACTGGACTTGTTCTTGGAGCTTGAAAGACATTTAGTTCCTCAACTGAGGATCTGAGATTGTGGTTCAGGATAGGGTCTAGAGATGTAAAATGTTCAGTGTTCCCTCTGACATCAGCCAGAAAGTAATGAAGTTCCTCGGCTTTCACCCTTCAATACAAAGTCCAGTTGTTGATTGGACTAAACTCTCTGGAAAGGAGACCTGGATAACAGAGATGTTTTCTTACACTTCGTCCATCTCCACATCGTCCTCGTCCTGGGGAAGCTGCAGGTAGGGGTTGTTGGATGCTGGTCGGAACTTGTATCCCGTCATGACAAAAAAGATGAGAGTGGATACCTCCACCAAGAACTGTGGACACAGACGGCAAGAAAAACATGGGATTTGGTGAAAACATTTAAGTTTAAATAGACGAGGGAAGTTAACACCACAATGGATACAAAACACGCTGAGCTAACGGAAAGATAAAAAACAAGACGAAGGTCGACCAACTCATAAAAAAATGTTCCTCTTTCACTTTTTGTGTCGAGTGATTTTAGCAAACCCAAGTAACTTATTTGGTACAGAGACATATTTTCAATGATCGTCTTATTGCTGCTGCCTGTTGTCCCGACCTTCTGTGGTCTTCGACCTACAAACAAATCATTTGCAGCTGAGATTTAACACAAGATCATCCAATTAAGACATCAGCAGTAACCTTTAAAATAAAAACCTACAACCCTGTCTCTCCCTGACTTCTGCTAACTATGTTTACATTTTATTCAAATTTTTTAAATAGTTTGAGACGATATAATCGATTCTACCTAGTCATCCCAGTGGTTAAACTGACTACTCTAATTTACATGTGAGTGTGACCATTTCTTTTTCCAGTTCTTAGTTACACTTAGTCATCACTGTTTTATTGCTATTGTGGCTGATAATGAGAGTCTTGGATTTACCATTCAATGTTAAAATACACATCTCTGGGTTATTTGACGTTTTAAGAATAACGAACCAACCTGTTAATCTGTAAATATTTCCTTGAAAAAAAGTAGCATCAGTAAATTCTTTGCATTCTATCTAAAGATTACAGCGTTTCTCAACCTTTCTTGACCACTGGCAAACAACAAACAATCTGAAAAAAGACATCATTGACCTCATCGACTGAAATCTCCTAAAATCCTGTTTAGTTGAAGACACGATGATATACTGGCAGGAATTGTTATTGTTCAGTCTTTCATACTTATAAAGAATCGAGAAAAATGACAGTATTTCTAAGCACAGTGGTTGGGATCACTGTATCAATGCCGGATACAACAACTATTACTATACTAAACTATAGTATAATTTATATAATCTAAATTATTATTGAGATTAGACAAGTATTTTCTGCCTGTGAACATCATGGTACGAGGTGTGGGAAGTTTCCTGAATCCACTGCCTAGGGTTATTCCAGGGTTTAGCATCTACATCCAGATGGAGATGATACGAGTGACGAACGGTTCTGCGAGTTTCTACTCCATCGCCACCGAGTCAGACACGCGCTGTTGTCGTCTTACCTCGTAGCACCACTGCCACTGGAAAGGCATGGTGACCTTGAGGAGAATGGCTATGATCCTCGTGAAGTAGATGTAACACACGATCTGTGAACACGCACGCATACAAGTCAGAAACACTGCGGGTGGAACAGACGGAACACTTCAGCTCAACAAGAATAATGTTCTTACCATCACGTAGTAATGTCGGAAAAGTTTGAGCTTCTCCAAGTTCATGGCAGCTGACAGACATGAAGGAAAAAGGAAAGTTATTTACCAATCGAACATCAACCGAAAGATGTGACACTGAGCAAAATTCTCACCTTTGCCGTCTGTGCTGGAGGCCTCCTGTAGATGACGGATCGACCTGGAAAAAAAAAATTAACAATTACAAACCAAGACTGTTAAAGCTTCAGGTTTGATTCCACCAACTACTGAAAACCTCTAATACATGGTTAATTTGACCATTAGGTTTTATGGTTTAAGTAGTTTCTGCAACACTGTGTTTGTCCAATATTTTAATATTTATTTTAATATTTAAATTTAAAGTCAAGTTTCTGTTCTGAACCACCGAAGTCGGAGTGGAACTGACCAGACGACAGGGAACAGGATGGCTCCACAGCAGATCAGGTCCACCAGGAAGAGGATCTCCTTCCACAGGTAGTATTCACTGGAGCCTTCCTCTGTGGACTCGATGATGATGTAGGCTACGTTGGCAAGAACCTGGAGGCAACAGGCAAGAAGGTGTCGGGGGTATGAGCACAGACTGCTCTGAAACACAAATGTCGTACCTGTCACATGCGCACACAGACCTGCAGGGGGATGACGATCATGAAGATCTTCTTTTCTTTGTCAGACAGGATGTATTTGACAAAAGCCCAGCCGGTGCCAATCAGCGCTAGGGTGATGAAGAGCAGAGCGCCCTTCAGCCTGGGAAGCCCAACCAAACATGATGGAAGTTAAAAAACGCCAAGTAAAACAATAAATGTTTTCCCAGACAGCAGTTCTTACAGATGTGTGATGTAGTACATGACGGCCCAGCCTTCGATTGGATGACCCTCGGTGTTGATGAAGTGGTAGTTGATCTGTGTAAAACGAGGAAGAGTTAAAAACAGAGACGTTATCACCAAAACTCTAATTCTCAGTGGGTCAAAATGAAATTCTGGAACACAGTCTGGGCCAAAATAAAAACATTTCTGTCTATCGTAATGTTTCCCTTCAATTTTCTCTTTGCATAAACAATGACTCTAGTACAGTCAACAGTTAAGCGGTCAGTCTGGTCTGTCAGTTCTGCAATGCTGCCCCCTGTTGTCGACTCCTCGGCATCTATGTTCTCGCACGTGCAGTGTGGCAGGTTAAGATAAACATTAGGCAGGCTTTCAAACATGTTTGATTTCCAACCGATCAATCATGAGGTGATAATCACTTGTCATTCCCCTGTGTAAACTACACGCCGCAAGACAAATGATTGAGAAGAAAAAAAATACCGATCCAAAATTTACGACCGAAAACGTTAAGGTAAACTTGGCTCAAAAACTGCACAGTGAGTGTCTGGCTTAACTGTGTTGACACTTACACTGTGGAAAACCAGTGATGTGGACTTGGTGAAGGCCAACGCTGCCATCAGCCAGTGGATCTTAAACACACTGAACCTGGAGGGAGAAATGGGAGTGTAATCAATGACAACGCACCAGGTTTACTAATAATTCATGATCGACTCTACAAATAGTTCTAGTGCTTTGAACCAACGCTGCCACAGACCGACAGGACAAAAAGAGGAGCAGCCCAGTAGAGATGGTGGAGCTGTGTTCTCATCCACACACTCAGTGCTTCAGAGTCATCACTCGTTTGTTGGCAGAAGGTCCACAAATTGCACAACTGTCAGCATATGTTGTGTGTGTGTGTGTGGATGTGTGTACCTGTGCTTCATCAGTATGTACACCCAGACCATGGCGGCAGCGAAGAACACCCCGGCCATGCAGATGTAAAGACGAGACAGCGGGATTTCTGCTGCTGACAGGAAACCCTCTGGATTCTTCTCCGTGATCTCAACCTGCAGATGGCGTTATCATGTCAGTGTGTAAAGCAAACCGTTGGTATAAACACAATGCCTGGCCCTCGACTTTGATTATAAAAAAAATTGGATTTCTACATTTTTTTTTTATTTTATTTTGAATTTTTGGCTTGAAAGTGCTACAAATAAAGTCTCCCAATGTTGTCCAATAACAATGTCCCCATAAACATCAGCCAAACCAGGACAAGCACATAGACAGGTAGCTGACTTACTGAGAGTGAGTAAGGCAGTTTGTATCCAGGCATCCTGTTCTGACAGTAGTGGAATTTGAGGCTGTACGGACCCTCGGACAGTGGGCCGAACACCATGTGGAACTGTGGACAAGGAATATAAGGGGGAATGGTATCATAAAGAGTTTGTACATTTAAACCAGGAATGTCCCAGCATCTTTAAACATACACATTTCTCAAAATACACATTTCATTTTGTTCCAGATTAACAGGAAGATAACCACATGGTTCAACATTTACTTACACTGAAATTGTAGGAGCCATTTACTTTGTCCACAGCTAAAGACAGCTGTTTGGTCACCCCCAACTGAAACAGAGTGACAGATTAGTGAAGGACTCAGTAAAGAGGTGACAGTACATGCAGAGCAGAAACACGTCTCACATTGAATATGTTTTCCTCCTTTTTCACAGTTGCTACTGTTGTCTTGATCTCCTCTTTTGTCTCCATCGGCTGGTTCTTCTGCTCTTCCGCTGTCTTCGGAACGTCGTTCACTGGTTTGGCCTCGGCAGGAGCCTCCCTGGTTTTCCTCTCACCTACAGCCAATAGAGTGCAGTTGATAACAGTTATGGAGGTAGTGTTGCTGCGAGTTAACAACAGAGAGTGGAAACAACCAGCGACTTTATCAGATTGTGTGGGGAAAAAAACCCAGACCTTTAGCCACATCTGCCTTAAGTCTTGCCGTCAGGATGTTGTCTTGGTTCCCAAATGACTTCACAGTGACACTTCAAAAACAAACACACAGTCAAGAAGGATCAGGTACAGGATCTGATAACATACTAGTGAAGATTCTCAGAAATCTAAGAAGTTCTCAGATTCCCAGAAAGAAAGAAATTAGAGTTAAAGATACTGAGGTTCACTTTAGAATGGACAGGATTGGGAACAAGGTAATCGGGGGAGACAACACAGACAAGGGGTTTGGAGAAAAAGCTATAGAAGCCAGATTGAGATGGTTTGGACATGTCCACAGGAGGGACACTGAATACATTGGCAGAAGAATGATCCTAGAGATGGGACTACCAGGTAGGAGACAAAGAGGAGATTGATGGAAGCAGTGAGAGAGGACATGGAGGTAGTTGGAATTAGAGTTGAGGATACAGAGGACAGGGAGAGATGGCAATTGTTGACTCGCCGTGGGAACCCCTGAAACAGGGATAAGCCAAAAGGAGAAAAAGAAGATGATTCTCAGAACCAATGAAGTCTAATGTTTTAAGGCTATGGTAACTATAACATCCCAGCTGAGTGCATTATACCGGGCTCATATTGGTGACTATACTTTAACAGATTAAAAAGTGATATACTATATAAAAAATAATGTCTCCAACACAGGTGAAAGAAAGGGGAAAACTCATTGAATTATGGAGAATTCAGAAATGAGGAGTTGGGAAAGTAACAAAAAAACTGACAGTCATGAATAGGGTAATATCCACAGTACATTGGTTTGTACCTGGATAAAACAAAGTGTATGGATGAGGTTAGTAGGAGCAGAACTAATGGATGATACTGATATAAACACTCTGCATCATTTTAATGGCACATGGTGTTAAATGCTGAAGGTTTGTATGTATTTAGTGTGATTTGAATGAGTGCTTTTAACAAGGAAAAGGTGTGAAACATAACTTTCTGGACTAAAAGATTCAAAGAGAAAGGAGAGAGTGAAAAGAAGAAACGCAGGATGAAAGAACTAAAAGTATAAGTGTTAGTTTGTGCCTCTCCTTCCCCAGTTGAAGACAGAACTCAGAACCCAAGAAGATTGTGAACCCAACACATCGGACAAATCCCAAAACAGATCCCACGGTCACAGAGAAAAGAGTCTTTTCCTTCTCCTTTTTACTTTTCTTTTTACTATTCGCTATTTTATAATCACTACATTCTGGACTATAAGTCGCACCAGCCAGAAAACGCATATTGAAAAAGAAAACATATACATGTTGCAGATTGCACCATTGGTTCTAGTCAGTCAGTGTGAAAAGAACACATTTGTGGAGAAGGAGACAGATACACAAGCATGAGGTAGATTTTCAACCAAATGAGGGACACTCTACTGATAGTGACAGTCACCTGAGGGTGTTGACATTGAGAATGAAGAGAATAAGAGGCTCCTCTTCATTATTCATCGGATCAGTCAGGATGAGTGGACATGTTTCAGTCTCCTCAGCCTGAAGAAGAAGAAGAAACAAACACTCACTCCAAATCCACTAAACATAAGCAAACACTGGTTTCAGGCTCCAGTCAGTGACGGCGTGGACTCACTGTGTAGGTCAAGACTCGGTTCACACGAGACCTGGAAAGACTGAAGCCCACCTGCACAGAGTAGAACCCATTGACTGATCAATAGATTGACAAATCAATAAAGACTGTTGTCCTATCTAACATTGGAACACAGGTTTCTACGAGAAGAAAAAAATAAAAAACAATTTCAGTGATATGCAATTGTCAAACCTAATTTTTCTTCACAGGATTTCAATGTTACACATCACTACATACAGTGAAGATATGGGAATCATAGATCAATGACTTAAAGTTTACAAGGTTTGTTTGTAAATCACCTAAATAGGATACAATTGACCAGTGGTGAAAAACTCCATCAAATGTAAATGTACATGTTGCACAGAGAATAAAATTGTTACAGTGCTGCATAACTCTTTACCGGTTGAGCACTGTAGTTCACCAGCTGTGAGGGAATTCGCAGGGACACCAGGTTGACATCCAGGGTGGCATTAGCATAGAATCCAAAGTTGTTCAGGTCAACGGCAGCACGGGTTTCATTCTGTGAAGACACACACAGCGGGGGATGTTCAAGGAAGAGCCTACAGTAAACACTTCTCTGACTGTTCATGAAACACACAACTTCCATGACAGCTTTCAACCCATTGAAAGGAAAGTAACGCAAACTCCTTGTCATTGTGACATTGTGATTCACACCACTGCACACAACGAAATGCAACCTCTGTATTTAACCCATCACCAAAGTGAACAGTGGACAGCTTTGAGCGTCCGGGAAGCTGTGAGTGGGGACGGTGCCATGCTCAGTGGACCTCAGTGGTAACTGACGTAGGGGGATTTGAACCGGTGGCCTTGCGGACCTAGGTCCGCTTCCTTAACCATTAGGCCCCCAACTGCCCCTTACATTTGCACTGGACAACTTTCCCGCCCATAAGTAAATATTACAGCACACTACAGGTAAACGTCCACATCAACCGGAAGTACAGCTGCTCTTCTCCAGGTTGACTTGACTTCCTGTTCCTCCACAGACTAAAGGAACGTCCTCTTTGTTGAGTCTTGACAACAGCTGTCTCCAAATTTGTGTCTCAGAGTCCAGGATTATACCCCCCAGTGGTAATCTCACCCATCCAACAATTGTATTTACAAACTGATAACCAAAAAATGCAAGCAAAGGGTCAGAGGAACACACAGAGCCACGAGTCTCCACTGTTACTGAAGAAAATACTTGGAGGGATTTAACTTCTGTCGTCATGCACTTCCTCTCTCCATTAATATTCCTCATCTTCTAACAACACCCTTCGATATATCGCCAGTTAAGATATTCATTTTCAGGCGACTCTAACTGGTACCAACAGCTCCGTCGACTGTCCGCCATAACAGCCAAACACAGCAGCTGACACACGGATTCAACACCGTGTGTCGCTTCGCCCGGAACAACGCTCGACTCTCGGTCTTACTCACCCACAGCGTGAGCTTGTGTATCCTCGCTTTGCAGCAGGTCAGCAGTAGGATGAGAAGATAAAGCAGAACACAGCTCCTCGACACCACTGCCATCACCGGTCACTACCTGCTAACGGTCCGCTAACGCTGACTAGCACCCTCCGGTGGAGACCCAGGGAGCGGTCTGTGCTGCTTAATACGGGGTCTCAGCTTTATATATTGTCAGTAATGTCGCACCGTCCGTTAGCGAGTTCTATCAGAAACGTTAATTTTTCGTTAACGTTAATTTCCCTTTTGGGCTTTCATAACGCAGACTGCCAGGCCAGCTTGTAGGCGTTCAATTCCCACTTCCGGATCCGTCATCAGGAGCAAAACACAGCGCGATGTAACGACGAACACGTCACGACTTGTCCCTCTATGGTTTCGGTTAAGGTTTCCAGAAAGTGTTCGTTAAATGTAACTACGTCAGCGAAGTAAACCATAAATAAAATGAAATAATAACTGGCGGAATAAGTTGGGACTCAGCGTTTACACAAATGTATCAGGTTTGTCACGTATGTGTATAAGAGACAGCTAGCACCCTCCGGTGGAGACCCAGGGAGCGGTCTGTGCTGCTTAATACGGGGTCTCAGCTTTATATATTGTCAGTAATGTCGCACCGTCCGTTAGCGAGTTCTATCAGAAACGTTAATTTTTCGTTAACGTTAATTTCCCCTTTGGGCTTTCATCACGCAGACTGCCAGGCCAGCTTGTAGGCGTTCAATTCCCACTTCCGGATCCGTCATCAGGAGCAAAACACAGCGCGATGTAACGACGAACACGTCACGACTTGTCCCTCTATGGTTTCGGTTAAGGTTTCCAGAAAGTGTTCGTTAAATGTAACTACGTCAGCGAAGTAAACCATAAATAAAATGAAATAATAACTGGCGGAATAAGTTGGGACTCAGCGTTTACACAAATGTATCAGGTTTGTCACGTGGTCCACGCTACTTCCGGATCGCGGTCATGTGATTTTTTTTTCTCCACGTCGAATGAAAGAGCTACGTTTCAGACGTACACGTCATGGTCGTTATGTTAGGTTCGATGTTATGTTCATTCTATGTTACCTCAATTCAATGTTTTATTAAGGTAACATAGAAGGGAAACTGACAAAACACCATATCTGTATTTGTATTGAACATATATAAACAATTAGTCAGAAATAAGTTATGAAATTTACAATTTAGTACTCACCCTAAACCTTTTAGAGCAACCGGTCTAAAAGTCTGACGTTTTAAGAACAACAGTACGATTTTTATTCCGAGGAGGAGTACCAGAGATGGAATGAGAGAGAATGTCAAAAGGAGCTGCATTATGTATTTGTAGAAGTAGAAAAGTGCTATGACAGGGTGACAAGGAAGTCTGGAGCGGCAGAGAAGTATGTTGGATTGGTGCAGGACATGAAAGTGTCATTTCAGGTCAAGGTCAAGTCTGAAGTTTATTAATCAATTTCTTGGATGTATTTACATTGTTTGAAGGGATGGTTGGTGTATTTTAATGGAACCTTCGATATATCATTGTAACAACAGGTAGATACAGAAAACAGAGTCTTGTCAACAGTATGTTTGCCTCTGTTTTGTAGAGGACTCACACACAGTTGGAACAGTTGTTATGGACACATGACTTCTACTTAATTTTCAAATCCAATGTACAACATTTGGTGGCATCTTGTGGTGTGATTATAGATGTTGACAAAGTATCGTCATTATTTCCCACGGTCCACTGAAGCCGGTGTAAACACTAAGTACAAACTCTACTCTAAACTCTAAATAATGCACTTGATGCTACAGTGGATTTATTTGAGTCAAGATCTCAAACTTTGGAGATTATTAAAAAAACCTTCACAGAATCATGGCTTTTCAATGCTTATATTCCATGATCCTGTGTTGCTTCCACTTATGTTTGGGGCAATCACAATACCCCCCTGCTGTGCTGATGCTGAGCCGGGAGCAGAAGGAGTGGCAGCAGAGGAGGTGCTGGCAGCTGCAGCAGCAGATTGTGTCCCTGCAGAGACACAGAAAAACATGGCTCTGGATCAGAACAGACCAAAACCCACATCATGGAAGCCATCGTTCTTCATCAGGTTGAAGAGTCTGGGGAACTCACCAGCCCCTGCACCTGAGAATTGTCGCTTCAAACTTATTGCTGCATCATTGTGGCCCATTTTGTGCAGGATCTGAACAGTGACGTCCACAGCCATCTCCCTACCGTAGTGGGCGATCAGTTTGTTGACTGTTTCTGTCCGGGGTGCATTTTCCAGGTAACACCTGCCAATTGGCCTGCAACCTTCCAGTTTGGTGTTTAACAGGTGAAACTTGAATGTGTTGTAGTCGTCATTGACAAGGTCAAGCAGAATGTCCAGGAGCAGCTGTGGAACCTCCATGGTGGTTCACTAAATGAAAGAGAATTTAGAGGTTAAACAAGTGAAACTGAATGTTAGTCCAACAAACTTTGATGAATATACAGTGGAAATCAAAAGTTTGGGCACCCTATGTATAAAAATATGTATTAATGTGTATAAAGAAGCCAAGCCTGCAGAGATAATAACTTGTACTGCCCCCTGTGGACATTATCACAGGTTGTAAAGACTTTTTGTAGCCAGCCAAAAGTCTGTCAATTCTTGTTTAAGGCATTGTCTTCTGTTATTTTCTGTGGATTACATTCTGTTATGTTATCCACGGTGGACTCTGTGGTGTTTTTAGGATCATTATCCATTTGTAGAAGTCCTCCTCTCTTTCATATCAGTTGTTTCACAGATTGCATCAAGTTTGCGTCCAATATTTGCTGCAATACAACCCCAAAGCATGAATCATCCGTCCCCATGCTTAACAGTTGGACAGAGGTTCTTTTCATTAATATTTTTGTCCTCTATCTCCTTCAAACGTACCTTTGGTCATTCTGGTCAAAATGTTCCTTTTAACCTCAGCGGTTCACAGAACCTTTTTCCTGAACTCACCAGGTTGGTCTATAGCAGGGGTTATCAAAGTGTGGGGCGGGCCCCCCTGGGGGGGCGCATGTGACCCTGGGGAACACGCTTTTTTTCGCTGTACTACAATAAAGTGTAATTGCACATCCTTGTAAGTTGAATTATATCTCTTTTTTGTTTATGTTAACAAGGATACGATGTTATGCAGAGGTGTACCTAGAACTATTTTATAGTTAATTATAAAATAATTAACTGTTAATTAAAGTTGCAACGGAGAGTGGGGGTGGGGGGAGGTGAATTGTTTTCTTCTTCCTGGGGGGGGCGTAACAGAAAAAGATTGAGAAGCACTGGTCTATACGTTCATTTGAGAACTGATTTTTGTTTGAACTCTTGTTGTGAGGACTTAGAAGAGGATTTCTTCTGATGACTCTTACATCAAAACCATATTTGTGGCATTATCTCTTTGTTGTGGAAAAGTGTCCAACAACTCCTTTTTTCCTTCTATCTTCCTCAAGGCATTAACTCCGCATGGGCCTTTGTAGACACCATTATTTTGTTTTCTGTTATTTTGAAAATGTCAATAATGGAAATAAAATTATACTGTTCTTATTATGTAGCATAATCAAAATGTCTCTTAGTAAATTGGTGCCTTTCTGATATTTATTTCCTTAGATTTGTTGTGCATGTTAATGCACATTTTTCCTGGGCTGACAAAATCCCTCGATCCCCATTGTAGCCACAGCTGCGGTCATTTGAAGATCTTCAACCACCGTCTCTCAAACATCTGTGTTCACACACTTTCAGCTCAAACCAGAGACTTTTTGTTTCAACGGGACAAACATTTAAGGAACATTAATAAGCCTAAAATTAAGACGTTTACTGGATATATAAAGATCCCATTCTCTTTCATGAGATTCATCATCCAGTAGTCTAATGACATCATACCTTCTTCACATCTGCTGCTTATGCAACAATTCATCAATTCTAACTATTATTATTTCTATTATAATAAGTTCAGACATCATTTCAAACGAAGATTATCTTGAAAAAAAAAGTAGGGTGAAAATAAACCTAACCGGTAGCTTATCTAGTGAGGTGTGTCATGTTATTGCTGTTACAAACTCCTTGAATTAATTTGTTAAACAGAGAAAAGTGTCTGTGTAACATTGATAGTTACTGGAAACAACTGGAAAGAACAAGAATTCACAGCTCACAGGCCATAACCCTGGGTAAATCATTGGTTTACTATGATGGAAAACAATGTTAAGATAACCAAAAAGGGTTTAGTTGTCTACATGTATCAATACACGTAGAGCTAACATGGAGAGCAGGTAGAGCTAACATGGAGAGCAGGAATACAACCACCACACCCTGACGCTGTACCGGAGACATTTGAGTGAATATTTGAATGGTAACTCAGGACTAGTAACCTGAACCAATCTGAACTAACTAACCACTCAAACTTATTTCTTATCCCTTAAAACAAAGTGTTTACCTTCAAAGCCTGACAAACGCCTACGGCCGTCATACAAGTACACGGAGGTAAACAGTCAGACGCACATACGATCCACAGTCATACAGAGATGGCAGCCAGATTACACTTTACGACAGGAAGTTGCATAACGCAAGAAAGAGAAACTAACTTTCTTGTGTTCCGCTGTGTTAAAGTGAAAGTATTTGATGTTCTAAACACTTCCTTGTCCTCACGTCTGCTGTCTTTGAGTGTGAGCGTAAACAGCAGGTTGATCTGACCTCCACTCAGACGGATGTGAATAAAACCCCAGACATTTGTTCAAATCTCAGTGATAAAAAGCTAATTTTCCTGTGTCTTTACTCTGGCAGTCACAGAAATGCAGTTTTGCTCTTCCCTGAGTTCATCCGTACATTGTACTGTGGCTATGCTGTGGTTATCATTCTAACCTTCAAATTAAAGTCTCTGGACAGTTTCACAAAGAGGTCATTGAAATGGAGCTCTGGATGTCAGAATTAATGTCTACAGTATATAGTGTTACAATGATCACAGCTGAGTTTCTTCATACTGAGTTTACTTTTCTAGAATATTTAGTTTGTCTGTAAAAGTCCTGAGAATTTAGGGAAGCTTCGGGCAAAAAAGATGATTATTTGGAGATGATTTTAAAGTCTTAGTTACTTTGCTTTTTTATTTTTTGCATATTTATTTTTACTGTACATTACTGTATGTTACTTTGTACTGTACTAACTGTACTGTACTTACTGTAATTCATTTTATTCATCCATCCTTATCCTCTTATCCATCACTGGGTCCCAGGGACAACAATCTCCAGCACTGCCACTCAGATCACACTGCCTCACACTGTCGAAGTTCCTGTGGGTAGAGAGTCCACTGCAAGTAATTTGGGTCAGATCTGGTAAGCTGGTGCATTTGAACCTTAGGCCCTGCAGACTCAGTCGTCCTTAAGAGCTAGAACAACAAACTTGTTACTTTTCCTCCATTGTAAATTGTTAAAAGCCAAATGTATTGTAATGTAACTTAATAAGAGACATTGAATCACTACAACAAAATGAAACAGTGATGAATTGATTGGTAGAACTGATGACACATAGTTATTATTGTGTTACAAATGACAATGAATGTACAGATATTTGGTAAACAATAATAATAAAAAAAACGTCTCTTTCAGCACACACTCACTCCTGCCCTCCATGCTTCAGAGCTACACTGTTTTATTCTTGAACCTCCCTTCCTTCCTCCTCTCAGTATACCAACAGAGAACGCCCATAGGTTGCCTTCAGAGGCCACAGCCGAGCAGTGGCTTGATTATGACTTTCAGAAACACACACACCCACAATCCCATAATAACCCAAATGTGCGCAGTGTTTCTCTCAGAAGTCTCAGACCTGGTCACCGTTGGCATCGCACCTCCAGAAGACGTGGCTTTGACATAGACGTCACATCAGCGTCTGGGATTCCTGAGAAACTGAAGGATGTTTTCACCTCGGAGGCCAATCACACTGCTGCTCCTCCACCTCTGGAACTCAGGTGAGTGTCTCCACCAACAGACAGGAGAGATGTGACAGTCAAGAGACTGGAACAAATGTTTGGAATGAATTCTTGTCATTGACATATAGTTTACACGGAGGATATTGTGAAGTCTTGAAAAAACACTGGATAGGGAATATATTGGATTTTGCTTTTGTTAATAATAAGCATGTCATAGTGTGGCTATGTAAACATTTTAAATAATATCAAATTTACAAAAATAAATATTAATATTTTGCTCATTTTACAAGCAGCCATAAATATGTATCATTCAAAAAGACACTCTCCAAAAAAAAAAAAACTAGCATTACCAGAATAGGGAGATTAATTTATTCTGGGATTCCTGAGAAACTGATGAAGGATGTTTTCACCTCGGAGGCCAATCACACTGCTGCTCCTCCACCTCTGGAACTCAGGTGAGTGTCTCCACCAACAGACAGGAGAGATGTGACAGTCAAGAGACTGGAACAAATGTTTGGAATGAATTCTTGTCATTGACATATAGTTTACACGGAGGATATTGTGAAGTCTTGAAAAAACACTGGATAGGGAATATATTGGATTTTGCTTTTGTTAATAATAAGCATGTCATAGTGTGGCTATGTAAACATTTTAAATAATATCAAATTTACAAAAATAAATATTAATATTTTGCTCATTTTACAAGCAGCCATAAATATGTATCATTCAAAAAGACTCCCAAAAAAACCCCAAAAACTAGCATTACCAGAATAGGGAGATTCATTTATATTAATATAATGTAAATTAATTTATATTATCTTTGACATGTCTTGTTGAAATATTTCATACTTTATATATGCGTATAAATGTGTATATATGTATATATATACACATATACATACATATATACATATATGTATATATACATATGTATATATATATAGGTGTATATATATATATATATATGTACTATTATATATATATATATATATATGTATATATATATATATATATATATATACACACATACGTACATGACAATCACAAGCAGGCATGTTTAGCATGTAAACCACCATTAATGGTGACATTATATTGTGTTTTCTAACTGGTATCTATTTATTTTTAAAGTAATTTCATTCTGACAGCAGCAGTCAAACAGCATATTTGACACAAGATGCTCTTGGATAAAGACTGTTCCTTCAGTCAGTTGAACACTTTCTCTGTGGAAACCTAGCCACACAGTTGGCATTGAGACGCACAGTTACAAACACACCCACGCTGATACACACCACTGTGGGCGAGATCCATCCTCAGATAGGCCGGAGAACAGCCCCAGGTTTCAGTGGAACAATGGACACAGAAAAGAGAAGGGAGTCCGTCTGACTTGGGCAGGGTGTCCTTCCTTCCTCAGAGGAACACACTGGGTGTATTCAGAGTACGGCGAAACAATGCTTCACAATGGATCAGCAAAAAAGAGTATTATTTTACGAGATGGCAAAATTCAATTGACCCTTGTCTGTGTTGTGATAAGACAATGGAAAATGACTCAATAGTACAGTCAGTAACACTGGGAGGCAACATTGGGAAAGACCCAATGTTACGAGCCGGGCTCTGCATTTCTTCATTGTAGTCCCCAAAATACTCAATATTCACATAGTTCAGTTCTGTCATCAACTGGACTTCTTCTCTTCTGGAGTTTTTCTGGGGTTGAGAGTGGTCAAGTGGAGAGGGAGTGGTCTGGAGAAGTAGAATTAATTGTGTTTCCTCCCGACTAAACATCTCTCAAGCTCCAAGAAGTCCAGTTTCTGACAACCTAAAATCTATAGTAAACAATTTCTCAATAAATAGAAATCAGTTTTATTTTGAAAATAAACCCTTCTTCACATAACCATCTGTCATAAAGGTAAATGACATCTGCCAACCTGTATGTTGTTCTTCTCCCTTGCTTTCTTATCATTCTAGCTACAACATTCCTCATCCACACACCTGCTCCTGCACCATCATTCCAAATCTCAAAACTCCCATCATCCACCTCTCCTCTCAGTGTTCCACCCTCCACCACTTCCTATGCCACCCTCACAGGAGAGCCAAAACCAGAAGCTGCCTGTCATCTGTCCACATCCCCCTCCACCCTGGTGGTCAGGTATGGACCAAGGTTTTCACAGTCATTTACTCTCAATGTTGAAGGCAGGGGCGTAGCCAGACCCCTTAAAATGGGTGGGCCCTGAAAAAATTAGGGTGGGCCAACCCCAAAGTATTATAGCCAAGTTTGCTCAGCCCTTTCATTGGATTGGGTGGGCCTGACTGGCAAGTGGGTGGGCCCAGGCCCACCCTGGCCTACCCGTGGCTACGCCTATGGTTGACAGAAGAACGTCAAAAATCTTTACACAAGATCAATATCAGATTTCCCGAAGTTCTGGTTCAGCACAGCCTATTCAGACCACTAAGATATTCTGGGCCAGATGTGCTCTAAAACCAGAACCAGAACCAAGACCAAACAAGAGGAGCTTCAATGCCTTAGTCATCACAAAAAAATTTCAACAGTAGGTTTGTCCAGCTTGAAAATCAATATTTGAATGAATAATCTGTAAACCCTGTGATCACAGGTTTGAAGATCCTGCTACAGTCAACTGTTCTCTACACAAGATGGAGTCTTCCCTCCTTGGATGGGTCGTTCCACAGGTGACATCTGCAGTTTTATAATCATCTAAAAAAACCTTCTTTCGAGGCTTCATAAACTCACTCTTTGGCCGAGAATGCTACTTGAAAGCATCATTAATGATGTTATCATCTTGTCCAGTTTTCATCCTGGAGTCTAGAGAAAGTATTAATATTTCATTTTGTAATAAAATCTTACTGTTTCACCTATTTAAGAACCCGAGCAGATGAATCTTTCATATTCATTTCTTTTACAGCCAGCTCCAGAACCCACGACGGATCCGTATCTAATCTGGAGTGTAGACAGCATGACGGAGTGGAACGTCCAGCCTGTGTGTTATGCACTAATTGAACAGGGAGGGCAGTGTCACATTAACCTCTCAGTAGTGGTCTACAGTGAGTACAACCTAGTTAGCAAAACATAAACACACCATAACATCACATTAATAGTTTACTTTAACAAACTGCTGTAAAACCAATGTTAGAGTAAGACTTACAGAGTTACACTGTAACACAAGCCCAGTGTTGCTTGAATGTGAATTTAATGTCCCTATGCATTGACCAGATTGACCCTTAAGTCAAGGGCCTCTATGTGAGGATTGTTGGAGAAGAGAACATTTGTCAAAAGAGTAGAGTGACTCTTTTCATCCCGTCTGATTTGTACTTCCTGGTCCACAGAACCTCCAGACAACGTGTCCATCAGTTTTGTTAATCACTGTGGGCCCATGATGGAGGGTCAGCAGTACTCTCTTCAGTGTGAAGTGCAGCACGTTGCTCCTGCTGAACTCCTGACTGTGACATTCTATAAAGGACAAACTGCATTGGCTCAACTTCGATCCAACAACACAGTGAAGGAACCGGTGACTGAAGTCTTCACCTTGGACGTCCTGCCCGTGAAGGAGGACAATGGGCTTCTGTACTGGTGTAAGGCTGAGCTGGAACTAGGGCCTGGAGGACCAGAGCTCCCTCCAGTGGTGACATCGCAAAAATTAAATGCTTCAGTGCACTGTGAGTCTGTGTGCTGAAATCTCTTCGATTACAAAGAGCTATTTTTTCCTTTCAGACTTGTGCCTACTGTCTTATTGTCCCCTTCTACTCTGACTCCGACTACCTCCATGTCCTCCCTCACTGCTTCCACCAATCTCTTTGTCTCCTACCTCAGTGGTCCTCAACCACCGGGCTGGGCTCCATTATTGGTCAATGGGTAAATTGGGTCCTTTTGGCCCCATCTAGCTATTACTTCCACTTGATCCATACCCATTTTAGCAAAAGAACTTAACAATAGAATGGCTAGGATTCCATCATCAATAATGCAACTATATTTGTTTAGGAAATATTTTCTCTCAAAATGATGCATAATCATTGATACAAGATTCTAACTTTTTATACCGTGTTGTAGCAGAAAGTTATAGGAAAATCCTATTAAAAATATACATCCTTCTTGTGCCCATGCACAGTTAATTTGGGTAGGAAGATTCTAGAGGTAGGAAAATATTTCAGAACACCAAAAATCTAATTTTATGAAGGTGTATTTATCTGCCACAACTCAATGACTGGTCCGTGAAAAAAGTATGAGACATTTAACGGGTCCGTGGTGCAAAAACGGTTGGGGAACACTGTCCTACCTGCTAGCTCCATCTCTAGGATCATTCTTCTACCAACTTGTATCCAGCGTCTCTCCTCTAAACATGTCCTAACTATCTCAATATTGCTTCTCTAGCTTTTTCTAAAGCGAATGTCCATAGCATCTTTAACTCCTCCACCTCTATCTCTGCCTCCTGTCTTCTGCCTCTTTTAATGTCTCTGATCCATCCATAATGGCTTGTCTAACAACTGTCCTACAATAATAATTACAGGATTTTGTCAATTTTAACAAATGTTACTGGAAAAAACAAGGAAATTAATCCATAACAACCAGAAATATATAGGAGAGTATTTTCTTTTGTGAACTTGCCAATATGGAGTACCTCATTACTCATACTTCATTGTACAGAGTTCGAATACATTACTTTATAAATCACACCACCTTCCAGTTAAAGTCTGCAGCTCTTTGGCTAAAAGGTTGCACGATGAGGTGAAAATTCAACCCCAAATCACAGCTTGTTGTATTTTCTGTTAAATAATTAACATTTCTTCATCATTGTGATGATTTTCTTTCCTTTTCTGACTGCACCCACTCTCCCTCTCCCAGTTGGTCCACACCTTCACTGCCCTGAAAAACTACAGGTGAGAGAAGGGGAGACTGTAGTCTGTGTGGTCGTAGGGAATCCTCAACCCACAGTCACCTGGTACAGAGATGGACAGGCAGTGGGTTTGCCCACATTCTCCAGCAGAAGGCATGCTGGGACATACATTGCCTGGACAAGAGGACATCTTGGACAGAGGAACTTTACAGTGGAAGTGGAAGTCCTAGTTGGCAGTGGTAGGTTTGTTAATCTGACAAATTAGTTGAATAAAATAAAGACGGGAAAGACTTTTCCTTCCTGGATTTTTTTTATGATTATTGAATTTATTTTGGGAGCACAGAAACAGTTGTGCGAAGCCGAGTTCGTACTAATGACCTCGTCCTTTCCTCTCTAGGAACTGCCAACAGCTGTAACAGACACATCCTGTCAGCCACGGTTCTAATACTCTGGATTTACTGGCTTTGAAACATCCAGGAAAAGGATCCAGCATGAGCCAATTGGATGAACTTTATCTAAACTCAAACACTGACCAATGAACTGCTCTGCACATGAGCTTCAGTATAGGTACACTTTCTTCAGGTATTTGATGGAAGTATTTGTAAATCAGTCATTTCTGTCCCTTCCGCAACACAGCAAAGAGTCACAATCTTTCAGTTTAAATGTACAATAAAACGGTATTTAAAATGTAACGTCGCTCATAACTAATCTACACTTTGTTGATACTGTGTTTAGAATTGACATGACAAACAATAAATATTATGAATCGGTTAAGCCTGTCAAACATTTTAATTTCAAGTACATCATTTGTTTTGCTTCATGCATTGGTTACATAATTAATCAAGCTGGCTACAGTGTTCTCCATGAATTGTTTATTTATTATTAACTTAACACTGATCATATTAAATAATACAACTCTCTCACAAGTCAGAAGAAAAATAACAGTGAAAAGGAGGAAACAAATATGAACGGAAGTGTTAATTTTACCTCCATTAAAATGACAATTTCTTTCAGCATAATAAATGATTCATATTTACTTGCGCTGCTCTATTAAACAGGTGCTGTGTACTGTGATCCTGTTGCATGTCCAGATCTCATCCATGGGTCTAAAAGAGAACACACATATCCAACTATGTTCAATTGTTTAAGTATGTCTAACAGTTGTGTTATCCAACTACTAGGAGTAAAATAATGTATCAAGACAAGAAATATAGCTATTGGTATTGATATTTTACAGCAAAGAAAAGTCAAATATTCATGGTGTTATTTTTTGATGATTTCAGTTTTTGGGAAATTAGAAATATTCCAGTTATGGTTATCTGATATAAAGCATACAAGAGCACTTTTTGTTGGCTTTAAGAAATGACTGCCATAAAGTGCAAATAAGTTGTGTGAAGTCACTTGATACACTGCCATGCCCAGAGCATCACAGTACAGAATCGTTCCCTCCATCAGGTGTCTTTCAATATGTAACCACAACTACAGGAAATGACTGCTTGATGTACGTATTTTATGGTCTCCAATTTTGTTGATTGTTCAGGCAACAATGATTTGTGACACGCCAATGTCAACAGGAACTGACAAAAAAATGTCATACTTACTCTTTTTGTGAGCAATACTGGTGACGGTCACTGAATGGTGATGCAAGAATCGTCAGAAACAAGATGTGACTGTCCGACGTCCAAAGACCTGGTGAAGTCTCCTGTCTGCAGAGGCTGGGTTAAAACAACCTGACAGACTCTGTTCACTGGGAAATCAATGGGGCTGGACTGAGGGGGAGGAGGGGGACTCTTGGTGTTCATGCCAAACCCCCAGTGCTGGCCCAGTGTGGAGTATTTGTATCTTGTGATGGCTGCTGCGAGGATCTCCTGAGGAACTATGACGGATGGCTCTCTAGCCAGTGCTTGTTCAGCGAGGTGACCCAGAAGGGAATGAGCTGGAACAGATGTGAAACCGGTTGAAGGTTTGTTTGGAGAAGCAGGTGTTGGTGAATCAAAGTCCACAGTTGTCTCTCCATCATTCCCAATGTTTCTAGGTGGAACAGGGGTTGCTTTCTTTCCAACACCATCCAGGGCTGGACTGGAAACTTTATTTGGTCGACCTTCTAAAGACGGGCTTTCACATGGACTTGTGATGGAAGACTGCCTCTTATCTACCCTGGCCTTCTTTGCCCTGAGTAAACAAACAAGCAGTCTATATACTGACTGGAATGATCATCCAATACAAGTATAGTCAGGTCCACAGATTCTATTACTTACGGTAATGTAAATAAGCCCAACAGCTTCCTGCACTCCTGCATCAGGACTCTGACAAAAGCAAGTTAACAAAGGACACATCAAGATTTTTTTTTTTTTAAAGCCTGTCCATATAAATGACATACCTGGACTGCATCCAGCCTTTTGGCCAGAGAGGCTTCACCTCATTCTCCAGCAGTGTCCTGAGGTACTCCTCCACTTCCTGGTTCCAATGTTTTTCTTTTTCATGTTTCGACATTCTTAGCTTTAACACGTTACACAGGCACTCTCTACAAATATGGATTTGTAGGTTACAATTTTAATGATAAAATATTGACATGCCTCTATGTACTCCCCTCCCCATATAAAAATAAATATATAAAAAGTCAAATCTGACCTGATCTGGTCATTCCACACAAAGACCTTCCTTGGACCTCTTATTATAGCTTTCTCTTCCACATTGTCCTCCATCTGTTTGCTCTCACTTCCATCTTCTTTTGCTCTAATGAAGACGAACACAACATGTTATTGTATTCATATCTATCATTAGAATTTTGCCTTTTCGCTGCAATGACACCAATAGATCATCATTTATCTTAGTACACACAAAGAATCAATCTGTCTGCTGCTGATTTGGGCCTCATGCCACTTTTCTGTACCCAATGTAGCTTGGGGGTCAAATTATTTGCCCACGCCTGTAAATACTCAAATGTGATTTAACATAAGAACTTATTTTTTTACCCTCTAATAGTCTGTTTAAGAATTGTAGGTTAAAAATTGAGGAATTTTCCTGAGGTCTCAAATGATTCTCTTACTTTGAAGCCTTTACTTGTTCAAATGCTTCACAGCTGTGTTGATAGGAAGCCAGCTGTTCAGGCATCACCTTACTGATGGCCTCCCTGAGTTTCTGCACTGGATCTTCCAGGTTAGAGGGTTCTAATGATGCTGAGTCCTCCTAGAAAGTAGGACTTTAATGTTAGTACATGAATGTGTATTGTTTTTTTTATACTATTCAATTTTGACTCGAAACTGCCGTACTCACTGTGTGTGTGTTAAATAGTTTCTTCACCCGTTTCAGGAGTGTTTCTCTGCTGCATGGCAGGAATGAGGACAGGTGCGTGTACAGTTTGGAGCGCAGTGGACCACAGTGCTCTCTGCACTGCAGCTCAATACTGAAGCAGATTAGTGGACAGAGGAAATGGGTTAGGAAATGTGAGACAACAACACAAGAGTTCAATCTTTTGTTTGTTCAAAATACTCACTCAAGCAGTATAGCATTGATCTGTGGTGTGAAGAACTTGAGTTTTGATTCGCCTTTTACAGACTTGACAACCTTGAAAATAAAAGAATTACAATTACCTCAAATATATAAAATCATTCATTCTGCAGTCGACCACCAAAGCCATCAGCTGACAAGAACTTCACTCTCACCTCCCTGAGTTTTCTGATGGATTCTTCTAACCCTGGTGTAAGCCCTTCTGGCAGGGGCACAAACTTCTGAGGTGACGAGGAATTTGACTCTGACTGCCGCTGGTTCTGGTCTGGTTGAATTTGAATCACGGCCTGAGCTTTGGCAACCGTGTGATCATCAGTTTTCAACTGAAAAAACTGAGTCTCTGTGGTGGCATGAGGAAGGGATTTTGGTGACAAACTGCCTTCAGTGGCATCTAACAAGGAGACTAAGTCAATATCCAGGTCCACTGTGTTGGCTGCCTGGATAAGAGCCTGCTCGTTGGTTGATCCAATCAATGTCAGTAGTGGGTCAGTCATTCCTGAGCCTCCGCCACCTGCTGCATCGGCTGGGGACAGAGGGATTGTAGCTACACCTGTAATACCAGGCACGGCCTGATTGGCCCTCTCAGTTTTCTGTTGTTCCTTCTGTTTCTCTCTTTGAAACTTCTTCAGCATGCTGGTGACGCTCAGTGTGCCAGGACCCTTCTTCTTCTTTCTTTTCACCTCTGAGTCACTGTAACATCAGTTGAATTCACTTCTCATCAGTGATTTATTTCTCTAATCAAATACCCGAGTCAGTGTGTTTTTTTTTTTAACTTCACCTTTTTGACTCCATGTGTGTTTTTATGTCCTCATTCACACTGCAATGTTTTTTCTTTGGCTTCTCCAGTCCAGGATTAAGTTTCCGTTTCTGGAAATTGGAAAATTTGGTCAATTAACAGTGTGCTTTTGGTAATAACTAAGAGTACAAAGATTCTAGACAGTAAAAAATATTTATTTTTTTTATTTCTGTGCAGTAAATACCTTTGAGGGTCCGATTGCATCCCCTCCTCCTGTGATCTCTTCGCTCTCCGTGTCAGACGCCTGGCGAAACTGTAGAATGCCTGAATTTATGTAGAATCCACCAAACTTTGTAGTGATGGTGGCCGGGACAAATTCATCATACTGCAGGGAGCAACAAAAATGTAACAATAAATATATTAAAACACTACGGACCAAATAAAAGGAGATATGAGGAAATGATAGTTCTTCTATTGGTAAATTGTCTACATTATAAAAGCATTTGACTTTAAAATATTAGTGAGTGGATGGGACTTGCAGCTTCAGAGTTATCGATGAAAGAATCCTCATCGTCATATCCATATCCAATATCAATCAGATCCTGAATGCGATCCTTTTTTTTCTTACTGTCTTTACCACCCTGTTGAGAAATACATTTACAAAAAATACAATACAAAAATTACACACATTCAATAATAGTTGTAAGCATTTTAAAGAATTGCAGTGAATGTCAAATTGTCATAAAACCCACATATTTTTTTTCCAGTTTTCTTGCAATGGCAGCAACCTCAGCTTTCTCCTTTTCCTCTTCTTCCAACTCGAGTGGGCAGTTGCTTGTGCCATTGATCTGGTAAAAAGGTGTTCATCACACACAAATTATACCTTGAAAATTTGAATAGCAAAGACTCTTATCTTTCTTATTTATCTACATGTATACACTGCATCTAATGCCTTTTGTGTTGTTAATAATTAGTAATCATAGTGGCCCAATATTAGCATAAAAAGAATTGCAGTGAATGTCAAATTGTCATAAAACCCACATATTTTTTTTCCAGTTTTCTTGCAATGGCAGCAACCTCAGCTTTCTCCTTTTCCTCTTCTTCCAACTCGAGTGGGCAGTTGCTTGTGCCATTGATCTGGTAAAAAGGTGTTCATCACACACAAATTATACCTTGAAAATTTGAATAGCAAAGACTCTTATCTTTCTTATTTATCTACATGTATACACTGCATCTAATGCCTTTTGTGTTGTTAATAATTAGTAATCATATTGGCCCAATATTAGAATAATTATGTCAGATCTGTTAGTTATTGTTTATAATTAAAAAAAACAAAAAAAAAACAAAAAAACAGGATATATTGTTCAATATAGGAATAATATAATAACTATTTGGACAATATCAGGAAATAAGATGTAGGAAAATTTTTATAAGAGAAATCCCTAGTCAAAGATGTTGATAAAGGAAACCACAAAACAAGGTTTATTTATCGCAAACTTTGTTTTTGAAGTCGTTGTGCAACATGGAGTGTCGTCTTAGTTCACAAAATTGGTCTAAAAACAACCCCACAAATAATAGACACAAATCCATTCAACAACACGATGATATTTGCCTTTTGTTTTCTGCACAATTATAACATATACAAATACCGCACTCCTTTGAATAACAGTTTATGGAACGCCACAAAAATGTTATTAAATGTCAGTCATTAGAAACTCTACTTTACTTCCCTGGGTCCCGGGGTTGTTGAAACGCCCCTGCTGCCAATGACGACCACGTTTCAAAATTAGACGTTAGGGTAAAAAAAAAGTGTATTTTGCAGATAAATAAATGTTAATACTTATCTCACACTCTCTCAGTTTATAGTCTTACCTTACTTTCGATGAGCTGAGTATAGCTAAACTCCGGGAAACTTCGTTCATCAGGCTCGAATAAGGTAAGCAGCAGACGGACGGTTCCGGCGTCAACCGCCTGCTCTGCTCCGGAAGGTGACGGCACCGGCACCACTAACGGTACCGGGGACGAAGACTTGCTACTCTGGTCTGAGGTAGACTGAGGTGTGAGATTGGACAGAGTCGTGAACTGAACTCTCCTGGATTCAGCCATCAATAGATGATACGAAACCACCGAGCTCCTCCACAATTTGGTTTAAACGAGGTAATGAAGCGGACTTTAATTAAATAAAAAACTAAAGCAGGTGCGTTCAAAGACTTTCACTCATCGTAGCCAATCAGCTAACAGCACAGCCATGACAAAAAACAAAATGGCTGCTCAACGTATCAACTGCAAATAAGAGTTGTGATTATAGACATTTTTCCGAAGTGGTTTTGTTGGTTTGTCATAGTTCTTTACGGCAAATAGGCGGCGCTGTCCTGCTGTCTCCTAGTAGGTTTGTGCATGATAAGTAACCAAAGGCCGCCATTTTCTGACCAGACAAAAATATATTGAACCTATAAGCGGTTAATGTAGTTAGATTACTGCTTACTAATAATTTACGTTTTTAACAAAACAAAAAGGACTGAAAGGTGCAAGCTGGGCTTCAGATGGACTAAATGAACTATTCCTTAAGCACAAATTTGTGCGCGTGTGTGTACATAACACCGGAGTAATAGTTGCTGCAAGTGGGCCTCTATACACCAGTGTAGATATTGCACACCAAAAAACAGACATTTGCAGCTAGAATATATATATATATATATATATATATATATATATATGCATTGACTGTGTGTGATAGACTCAAAGCTTCATTCAGTCATTTGTTGAAGCTATGGCGCAGTGTAGTGCTTTACAGCAGACAATAAATGTATATTACAATAATTATGCCATATTAATCACAATTAATATAACATAATAATAATGATAATGATAACAATATGACAATAACAATAAATAATACATTAAAATCACCAATGTAGCTTAGCTGTTTTGGTTACAACACCAACGAGAACGTTATTATTTTAATGTTGCATTTATTTATTTGATAGATGATGAATCGATTTGGTTAAAGTGAAACTTGTTTGGTCAAATTGACAAAGGTTTTTTAAACATATATTTTCTATTCAACGAACTTTAATTGCAGGGACATGATGAAGACAATTCGGTGTACAGACCTGGAATGCGCTTTGTTTAACCACGAGGTGGCGATGGACACCAATGTGAAAGAAAACCCAGCGTAAGTGATCGTGTGATATGGTATTTAACTGACTCTATTTGAGAAAACACTAAGTGCTTTTAAGTTTTATTTAATAATAATAATAACATCAATAATAATCGCAATAACAACAGTAATAACAATACATATATATTTACATATATACATGTATGTATGTTATTATGTTAACTATTACTCTATTTTACACGGAAAAAAGTATTATAAACTCTGTGTGTTCATACACATATGTATATAAATATTTATATATACAGCATATATATATGCATATATATGTATATATATACACACATACATATATATGTACACACACACACACACAGTTTATAATCTCTTGTTGCAGTGTAAAATAGAGTAATAGTGAGTGCATTAAACATGAAAACATATTGGCAGTTCACTCTTAGCTATAAGATTTAGATGGAACAAGCAGAGTGTCATCATGTGATTTAACGTGACAGGCCTGACAGCATTATCTTGTTGTCGTTTGAGTCTCTGTAAACAGGGTCACAACCACAATCACATCCAGACACCCGTGTGTTTCTCCTGCTCTTTTACATGTAGTCTGCACTTGGCCTGCAGTGAATTGATTTTGACAATTACAATAACAGGATAATTGCAATCTGTCACCATACATTCCAGTTAGCATATCACCAAATAACCACTCAGAGCATGATTCGGTCCACACATGTCGCCCTGATCTGCATAACACTCACTGCAGCCTGCTTTGTAATTATAAATGAATTTCACGCTGCCAGGCTTTTAATGCAAATAATATGGATCTTCTTTTAACCACTCCTCTTTTCATCAACAGTCCATGTGTGTGTGTAAGAGGGAGAAAATGAAGGAGGATCAGATTTCAGTCCAGCTTTGTTTGAGTAGCCTCCCCTCTCAAATGAGTTAATGGGATGGAAGTTATTTGCCACCCTGAGCTTATAATGCAGGGTTGAACAGGAGCGTGGAAATAAAAAAAATGGTGTCAATACATGTGCTGGAGACAATGAACTAAAGTCCACACAAGCAGGATGAGGACGGACAGATGGAGTCCGTGCGTGTGTGTCAGTGTGTGGGACAGGGACCCCATCAGTGCAGGATCAGAGTGGGGAAATTGGAGGACAATAGAGAAAGAGGGGTGCGGGGGATAATTTGAAGCGATCGGGGAGGCGGTGTCCCAGAGGTGCATAATTCACTCATTCATTAACTTGACCAAACAGGAGCCAATATTAATTAACTCGATCCTCGTGCTCAGCAGCTCCGGAGAAGCTTGTGCTTTGTTGTCAAATTGGCGACTTCCAACAGCTTCTGGAAGCGAAGGCTTTAAAATCAGAGGTGACAGGACACAGGGGTGGGGTGGTTGAGGCGGGCTGTGGGGGCGTAGTTAAATCTGTTTTTTTTTTTTTTGCCAACCTGATGTCCTTTACTTTGTAAGGTTTTACGAGCGTTCAGACAACAGAGTGATGAATAGTAATTCATTCAAACATATGTTGAAGAGAGAAAATCATACATTACAGTGTGAACTATACATTATCACTAAACACTCATTGTTACTGTTTGATTTACATCATTTTACTTTTTATTATTTTATATCTATCTTTTGTTTTCTATTATATAGTATTAATCCAAATCTGCACAGCCTCACTGTTCTAAATACAATTATTGCTCTGAGTTGTGTTGTCAATAGGTCAGTTCATAAGTTGGGTTCTTTAGGTCTAATGAATACGAGATGTAACATTACTGAAGTCAATGTTTGTATGCAAAGCACTTTACCTCTGAGGCATAGAAATCTGTAAAAGGGGATTGGATACTTTAATATGGTTTTATATATAAATATATACAAGTAGATTCATGCATGAAGCTATAAAAGGTTTTCATGGAGTACATGTTTCTTGATCAATAGCTTATAGACAAGATAATGGATTAATTATGATTATGATAATAATCATAATTTTAGAAATAAGGAGACACAGATAAATAGAAGCATACTTGTGCTGTACCTTTTGTTGGTATTTAGTATTATAACAAATATAGGTAAATATTTGACATTGATTATTTTTGTTAAAATATAATGGTTCATGGTTAAAACATAAATATTCAATATTATATTGATAGAATAACAATCTAGTTACAAGCTAATTTTGAGAACTAAGTACATCTGGTTTTAAAACATAACTTTAAATTGTATTAAAAATATATACAAACAAGCCTAACCTTCCTCAGTTTAGTGTTTTGCTATATTGGCCTTTTTATCATATTTTTTTAAAATAAATAAATAAAAAATAAAACCTTCTTTCCCTTTTCCTTTTTTACTACTGACTCCCCCTGTAAAACTCCCGTCCTCCGCTTGGGGGCGCGGATCATCCGACTCCCTTTACTGTCAAGCCCTGCTAACTTTGATTAAGGCTTAAATTGGCTGAATTTAATGAACGCTGCCTAATTAGGCAGGATAACAGCTTTAATTGATAAGTAATTATCTGCCACAAATTGTTATTAATTCTACGCCTCTGTCTGATAGTGTAGTGACTCCAACCCCCCGCAAGCCCTCCACCACCACCACTACTCCCCACTTGTCCATCCATCCTCCCCTGCAGCATTTTGTATTTATGTAAACAAGCAGTTGTAAACAATTAGGCATATGTTGGGATGAGATATTCCAGAGGGTGTCATTAAGCCGTGCTCGGTGAAATTATTTGCTCTTGCTGACTGATATCTGTGAGCTCTTCACTGTGTCGTCATTATTGGCTCCCGGCCTAACAGTGACACGTCCTCTTCATTAACGCAGAAGTATATTTCTTATAAGAGAACCACCTGATTTGGGGCATTGAGTTCAAGAAGTTGAATAAAAATGCAGTCAGCAACACATTCATCAGTCGTAACATTTACACTGCATTATTGTGGTACTTGATTTGTTGTAAGGGCAGGCTTCTCTGTTGAGCCACGTTGCGTTTTTACAAAAAAGGTACTCAGGGAAGAAACTAGCAGCCTCTAGTGGTACTGAGGTAAAGCCAAAACTAAAGTAATAAAGTCACTTTTATTAATAATTTTATTTATATAGTTGTTGTTGATATTGCTATTACAAATCTTGACGTTTAAATGAAAGTTGGAAAATAATCTTCAATACACGTGTCAATGATTTTTTTCTTTTCCAAATTGTCTAAACTTTATGGATTGTATGCGTTTTTTTTGTAGTTTAAATAGTCTAAAATTACAAGTATATAGGTTTGTTACATGTGTGTGTTGCATACAGTGGTTAACTGCAACCATCCAACCACCCAAAAGAAACAAAAACAGCTGACAGCAGATCATCTACGCCACAATAATGTAAGCAGTAATTCTGGATTTAATTATTCATTTTTATATTTCATTTATTTGACTGGTATATTATCAACAGGATAATAATTTGGATTTACTTTCAATATTAATGTGACTAAAACTGGTTAAAAACCTGTAGTAGTGTGACAAAAAGAGATACACCAAAATGAAAACATGATGTAAAGACAGATACAGGTCATTTTAATAAAGGTAAATTATTCTACGAATCTTTGACTTTTAGTTATAAACAATTAAAAAAAAATTAATTCTTATGATGCGAGCACAGGCCCCTGTGAACCTAGTAATTATCAGATTTATTAGAGTAACAGATAGATGTTGTTGTTGTGGTTGTTTTACTGCAGTTCAAACAGTTATGAAGGCGCTTAAATAGAAAAGAAAACAAAAAAATAACACTTATTCTGAGGAAGCGTCCGTTCCTTCGTCGTCCAGAGACGATGCAGCGACTCTTCATACGCAGCAATTCATTAAACAGTTTTAAATGAGATTCATGAACTTACGGCTTAATTAAAACATCTTTCTCCACTCACAGAGTGGCTCTAAGCTGAGCTCTTTTGGGAAGGAGAGAAAAGTGAGAGGGATATGTAAAGAGAGAGAAAAGAGGGAGGGAATGAAGGAGGAAACCTCCACCTCCGCTTTATCCTCCTCCTCCCCCTCCTCTTCCTCCTACTCATTTTCTACCCAACACTCTTTCTCTCCTATAGCAGATGGTTTTGTTGGGCTCCAGTAGCCTGCCAGTGGCCAAATAGGCCGATCCATTCTTCCTTTATGGTGCCCATCAGATCTGGGCATTTGTTCCAACACACACACACACATGAACGCCAGACACACACATGAACACACTCACCAGGAGATCAAGAGGATTTGAGAAAAGTATTGATGGAGTGAACCACTGAGATGTTAATGCAAACACTTCCAAAAGGGCCGCATAGAAGAAAAATTGGCGCAGCCGTTTCTCAAATTATATCATTACTACGTTTTGAAAAAGTTAATTTGCATAGCGGATTTCCCCGCGGGTTCGGGAGGTTAATTAGGTCTATTTCCGTGCAGCTTGTGCCAAGACAACCAAGGAAAAGCAGGAGGGCGATCATGAGTGGGGGGAGATCCCATTCACTGATGACAATTAAAATGGCATTTTGGAGGCTTTCAAGCATTGAACATTTTCTGACATATTAGGCTTGTTTTAGTAAAGGGTTATAAGTCAGTTTTAATTGAAATGGAGTTGTTGCTCCATAGGAAGACAGAATCTGATTACGGTCATTTTGGAGAAACAGATTTTGAGAGGAAGCTGCAGTGCATGTAGTCACGGCTCCCTGGATTAATTGATGGTATTGTTTATACAAATAAAACTTTTTGGTTTTAGTTCATCTTAACGACATTGGATATCTAAAAAAAATCACATAAGTTAAGGGCAGTAAAATGTCCTTTTTTAAAATAGAGATAAAACTAAACCACACTTGAAAATGTCTCTCCTTTAAATCATTAAGGTTTATTATCAGTGCTAGGGAAGAAAGGAGATCTGCTGTGAAAAGGAAAAAAACAACCCGTCAATACATTAAAGCCCTTCACTTTTAATTGGAATCACATTCACTTTCCCTTACTTAGCGAAGTGCTAGATGAAAAACCAGGCTGCTAACAATTAATTTAAATGAGACTTTTAATTATCAACCCAACGACTAAATAATGACTGACTTCATTTCAGATGCTTAAAAATTAACTTGTGCCTGGTAATTGAGTAATTAACTCTCTGATGGTTCACCTTAGTTTGCTAATGAAAAAATAAATGTGACTCCATTTCAAGCTGTCGGGAGACTCGATGAAGAATTCTGCTGCACAGATCGGATTCCTCTGATACATTCACTTACATAAAGGCCCAGACATTCATTTAGTTAAGAAACTAGTAGGCTTTTTTAGTTTGAATGTTCATGTGTATTTAACGGGTCCTAGTGGTCAATAAAATTGTCCAGTTTTATCGATGAGCACATTGGGTTTTGTTTTAACCATATAATCTGGAATCTGCATTAGAAAATTGATGATGTGATCCTATAGCAGGGACCACTGCAGGAAATAAATAATAAAAAAAATAATAACTATACTGTACGTATGTTGTTTGTTGAGTAATGTTGTTTACCATATGGATTTTTTTATGGTTTAAAAAAAACCTCCACTGCTTTTTGATGGGCTCGAAAACCATGGTCATCTGAGTGTTTTGACTTAAAAGAGGCCATGTTGGATTAGAGGGTGTGTGTGTCCTGATCTTAAACCATCGGGCTGCAGGTCAGCAGTGTGACATTGACTTTTGGACATGCCATAAACCTTGCTATCAGTGTTTTATCATCCATTTTACTCTAAATAGGGCTGTAGTTCACAAAATGACAACAAGATGTTTTAAACAAGAGCCTGAGATAGAGATCATTAACTCCTGAGAAAAGAAGTTTCATGATGTTTTCAACCAAGTTACATTTTCATTTCTATTGACTTCCTTCACACAAGGTTAGATTTATGAACTATTCCAAAATAATAATTGGTTAAAGATGTGTTAAAATTCAGAGATGACAGTTACACAGGTAAATTCTAACGGGCAGTTAGTGTTAAGGTTTTGCCACATGTTAAAGGTTTTTAACACTAAACTGTTTGTGGTGATGTTGTTTGTAGCGCCCCCGAAACGGAAAACTTTACCTCAATTGTACATGTTAGTGACAGAAAATATCTGAAATAAAAGGTTAACAGTTCATTTAGTAAATTGTTAATGTCAAAAACTACATTAATCATTAGCCTCATACAAAACGGGAATGTTACAAAATACTGTCGTTTCCCGAGCCTTTGCCTTTATTCTCCAAACTTAGAGCTTTACAAACAATTTACCAATCCTCCCTCGCTGTAATCCTAGTTAGACTTTTTTCCACATCTTCAGGCTGCAAGTTTAGCAGAGACCAATATTTTTGTGTCTCTCCTCCATGTAGAGCTTTGGTGATGTTGCACAGAGACAGATGAAGGAGAGGAGGCAAAGAGGAAGAGGTGCTGGAGGGGAGGCGAAACCCTGGCCTGCATGTGTGTCGCCCATCTTATTATCAAGTTAATTAAAGCTAGCATCTGACAATGTCACTCGTGCCGGGTAAAAAAAAGGAGGAGGAAGTGGGGGAGAAAGAAACGAATTTAAATGCTGCGGTCTCTCAGGACCTGATGTCAAGGGCTGCTTTTCATTGAGCACTGCTTGTGTTTGGCTTGAACAGCCACTGGGAAAATAAAGAGGGTGAGGCTCAGAAAGAAAAAGGCCTCTACTGTACGTGTGTGAAAAAGTGACATGATGCCGTTGGATGTTGATGTTTTGTGAATAGTTTTGAGAACATAAAAATACATCAGAAAAAAAAAGAAAATGTGGCGTAGAAATCAAACTGAAACTAAAAGTAGGCGATGGCGACAGATAGCTCATCAAACACTCCTCTCCACACGCTGAGAGTTGCTCTCAGAGCTTGAAGACCGGCCCACATTAAAGGGTCCATTTAATAAGTAGACATTGAAATGCAGAAAAGCCTGCTCGCGTGTCGACTCGGGGTCAAGTAACGGAGGGATTATATGGTTCTTCATAATAATATTAATTAAACAATTTACATGCTAATAAGGTAACAATTATCAGAGCTTCTGGTGAAAGATTCAGGTTATTACAACACGCCAATCCTGGGGCTGCTGGTCACAGGCAGAACAGCAGAGAGAAATCTCAACTCAAATTAACATTCTGTCAGCTCCAGAAATTGGATAAATAAAGTCGAATTAATTCACAGTAATGGAAGCGGGAAGGGAGGGGGGGCACTTATTCAAGCAGCTCTGATTACCATTCAGTATTCACCAGCACGCGGGTGGCTTTCTGTCAAGAAATTTAACACAAAATGAAGCAGTCACCGCCTGAGGCAAGATCTGGCCCTTGCAACACCATTTACAATTTATAATCTCCCTCCTTCTCTCTCTCTCTGTCCACACACACTCTCTAACTTGCTCTCTCTCTCTTTGCCTTCTTCCATGGTGTCTCCATGGGTGTCCACCTGGACCTGTGGTCACTCCCAGCTTGGGCCATGACGCCTTCATTTACTAATACACACACTTCATCCTGAGCACCACTTCCCAGTATGTTAACAGGATGATTTGATGCCATCAATGAACTGACACCTTAGGACTTTTGCAAGATAAACACTGGTGTGCCTCCTATATGGAAACACATGACATACATCCTCCTATAATACACCACCCTCACTGACAAAGGTCTCCAACCGAGGCGTCATACAGAATTTAAAGCTAACATCTCTCCATAGAACTCTCTGTAAACCCTCCTTCAATTACTGCAGGAGGTGCACTCCCTGCACTCGCACTATTTTAGGATATTATTTATGACAGGAGCCTTTTTTTATTCTCAGAGTTCTTAGTTATCTTGTTCTCGGTCGCTAGTGTTGCCCTCACCAATAAGTTCTGTTTTTTTGGGGGGAGATTTGATTCCTGCAGGTTTGACATGTAGTGACAGAAAAAATTAAATGATGTTTTTATTATTAGCTTGAAGTCATACACTTTGTAAGTGTCATATAATTAAAAAGAAACTTTGCATATATATTTTTTTCTCTCGTGATTTTAAAACTTTTAAAAGTAATCCAAGCATCATCCAGTTTTTCTTTAAATAATGGTTTTTAGAGGCAGTTCTGTCCTCTGATTTGAACAGCCTATTTGATTCATGTAATTATTTTCACCAAGACCCAGTACACAATTTTATTTTAATTAAGATTGAACATGATAAACTTTCAGCTCTGATAGGATTTTATTTACATCACACTATAGTGTACACAATACACAATATTTTTTTACTCATATTAGGTTTAAAATTTAGGTAAACATGGCTGAAAGGCTGTCCTTAGTGAATAACGGAAATTAAAATAAATATGACATGTGAACATGTGAATCAAAAGAAAATTCTTTTAGAAAGAAAAGTGGGGAAAAAACATCGCCATAGGATCTACACCTTAGTAAAATTCAACTCGACCATTTTCTCAGTAAAACGACCAAGTCCAAACCAAGATCAACAAGACCTCATCCAAACTTAAAAATGGAAAAAAAAAGATGAAATTTCTGTAGAAACTAAGAGAAAAACAGACTCCAGGCTGGAGTAGAACTGCACGTGGTTCAGTCTGTGTGTGTGTGTGTGTGTGTGTGTGTGTGTGTGTGTGGAGTGCATTACGCAGGCGACAATGGTACACTACAAGTAAACACTGGTGTAAGCTGTTCAGGTGAGAAATAGAAATAATGTTTCAGTACTTGACTGAGGTAGAATGACAAAACCTGGAGTGTGTATGAGAGAGGGAGTGAGTGTGAGTGAGTGTGTGTGTGTGTGTTGGGGTCTCTGGGAGATGGAGAAAGGCTTGTGGTTTAAAACACAATGTGACAGCTCAGGAAAAGAGGGAATGATAAAGGCACAGTTATTGGATCAGTTTAGTCTGAAATGACCCCTGCGACACACACACACACACTGAGGAGAAAGGTGTTGGTGCACTCTAAAATTATTTACTCTGATTATTTATTCATCAGTGATAATTCACCGATAAGCTTGAATATTTAACATTCAGCCAGTATGTAAGTCACCCCTGCAGGGGGCAGCACCAGGGTGGTTTGGTTGACAATAACCAGGAAGTGATTACAATCATTCCCTTCGTTCATGTAGCAACTGAGGAGGGAAAAATGAACTCCGACCCAGTCTATGCACATGGTTCAAATACCTACAATACGAAATGGAGCTCACTGCTGGACGGTCTGAGACACAGACACTGGGACAAAAAACTCTGTGGTGTCTTATTTTAATTTACTTAGATTAAATGGACATTTCTTGTCTGGCTTTTACTCTGAGTTATGCTCATTATTTAAGTTTTTCCAAAATAGTTTTTAGGGATGTCCGCTATTAACATTGGCCAATATCGCCCACAAACACTTCATATCCGATACCGATATTAACTGATACCGATATATGCAGGTGATTTTTCCCTGAGTTAGTGTGATGCCAGACTAAAGGCATACTACAAATAACTGTTTAACATAAACACACTTCTTCAATATAAGTTCATCTAAAAATGCCACATTTAATTTTTACCATTTTGTCTGAAACAGTCCTAAACAGTTCCAAAGTGTCAGTACCCCTTGCAGAAGTCCAGCGTATTTACAGAGACCACGGCTTTGCCGCATCGGATTTAGAATATCGGTGGGAAAACCAATACCGATAAGCTCCGATATTAAAAAGGTTGCTGATATCGGCACTATTATATCGGTAGAATGATATTTTATATATTTTTAGTATCGTTATTTGACATCCTTATTAGTTTTGTTTCACGTTTTAACTGCGATGTTCCATTCAGGGATCCCCTCACTAGAGGTGTACAGCTCCACGGACTGACGGGGTTATTTCCGCGCTTCATCAGCCCGTTCGACCTCTGTAGGTCAGGTTCGTTGCAACTCCACTGCCCACCTGCAGGAGGTGTGTTCGTATGGAGGGCACCAGTGTCAGTAAATACTGTGACAGTCACCCCGACGTGACATTCTTTTTCTCTAAGCAGTAGTTGGAGTGCAACAGGAAATGTTCTTGTTCTTCACGTGTTCTTACTTGATGGATTATATTTCCGCAGCTCCAGTGTTTTGACAGAGCCATATTAAAGGACCAGTCAGGTTTAATTAACGATCGATCTGGACAGAAGGAAAACTCTCTCCCTCTTTTTCCCTCTCCCTCCCATTCTCTCTCCTCAGCCTTCCTACCCCATTAACCGCGCCTCTGACGTCACATCGCGATTAACGCTCCTTATTGGTCCCGGGAGCAGATGGAGGAGTCCTAATGAGGAGGCTCACGAAACGCAGGAGCAGGGTTGACGTCTCGGCCGCTCGGTAAACACAGCCCGGGTCTCCGCTGTGCTCGGAATCGGTGCTGGCGCTGTTCTCCTCTCCGCTCTTCTGCGCCTCCTCCTTCACCTCCTCCTCCTCCTCCTCCTCGTCGTCGTCCTCCCTCCTGTTCCTGCTCGTCCTGACTCCTCCGTGACGGACTGCATGTTCAGCCACACCGCTTCCGTCTGCAGCGTCACTACAGCCCCGCCGCAGCCGCAGCCCGGGCGACCATGGAGAGTCGGATCCTCGAGCATCCTCACGCCCAGTTCGGAGGCTCCCTCGGCGGGCTCGTGGGCTTCCCCTACCAGCTCGGCCCCCATCACCATCACCACCACCACCACCACCACTCTCCGCACCAGCACCACTCTTATGAGTTGGCCGGCGGGCACCAGCTGCAGTCCGCCGCCGCTGCTGCCGCCGCGGCAGCCGCCGTGCCCTTCTCTATAGACGGATTACTGAACGGTTCATGCTCGGCCTCTGTGGTCGGCTCCGGTAACCCGCTGCTGACCGCTGACAGCCCGCACTTCAAACTCTCAGGTAGGATCCAAATTCTCCTGACAAGTGAATTAAGAAGGATCACACAGTTAGAGAGTAGAATGAGAGGAGGCTCCGTGGACAAACAACACAGAAGTCGATGTGATTACAAATAACGGAATTGTTCCATTTATTTGGCCTACCCTTCCTGAACATTTATTTATTTTAATTGAAAGGCACAAAACAAAAAATTGGCTGAGTATTAAATTAGTATTTGAAATATTAATATTAATAATATTTTTATAAATGATGTGGAATTATTTAGAGATTTAACAGTGATAAATATATATGTGTGTCCAAGGTTGTTTGTAAACAATATTAATATCGTGATTCATGTTTTTTCTACACACACGCAGATTCTGGAGACCCGGACAAGGAGAGTCCCGGGTGTAAACGCAGACGCACCAGGACCAACTTCACCGGGTGGCAGCTGGAGGAGCTGGAGAAAGCCTTCAACGAGAGCCACTATCCAGACGTGTTCATGCGGGAGGCGCTGGCCCTCAGGCTGGACCTCGTGGAGTCCCGGGTCCAGGTAGGGTCACCCAGAGAATGTTAGTCTTAGCACGCACATGACGTGCGTGAAATACAGTCTAAAATCCCGCTCGACTATAGAGAAAACCAGGCTTGTGTTGGTCAATTATCAGAGCGTCAATAAGGCCGCTGGTCTGAATTATGCATGGAGACAACCTATTGATTTATGGGTTAATAATAAAAACAGACTAGGAAAACTATGAACGTCATTTTTAATATGTTAATCGTTTAATAATTTCATTTTCTAGCCCCCAAATTATGAATTTGCAATTGTTTTAAAACAATGTGTATTTTTAATATTTATTTAGAAATTAGTTTGATTGTATGTGGTTCTGCAGATCCAAAGCAGGCTACAATAATTCAGGAATGAACATTTAACATTAAGCATTTGCTATTTGTAATTAACAAAAAAAATACTGAAGTGAGTTAATTATTTTTTACAGAATAAAAAGACAAAACAGAAATGACCTGCTGTCTTTCCTATTGTTCTGAAAGACACGTATTTCATTCAAGATTTCACGGTTTAAATTCAATATTGATAGGACTACCAATAAAACATTATTGCACCTCCACCATAATAATCTGCATGAACATGTGCATGGGATTCTTTTTTTTTGTGCGTCGCTGACAGTATTTTCCTCCCGTTAGTTGTAGCACAGACTCAGGGCTGTGACTCACGTCTCTCCACTGATGTAGTCAATGTTTTTGGGGGGGATTTTTTCCTCCTAAACCTCCGATTATTCTTTCCTCAAGCCGCTTAACGCGCCTTTATCTCGGTGGCAGGTTTGCTCGGGAAAGATAGAAGCGACATTTACTATTCATAAGATGCGCCATTGTCGCGCTGGATTTTTTTTATATGGGCCTCTTTTTTTTTTCATTTTCCAAAAAGGAATTTTACGCATGTATTTGCGGATCTTGCTGCGTGCGCTCTGTGGGCACAGCGAGGCGCGTTATCAGCGCAGAACATGCGGCCCCGAGCGCAGCCGCAGGCCGGGCAGGGACAGGTCTGAGGCGGGGTAAGCTCCAGAGCTTGGCTCGGTGTTCGGAGAGTCTGTAGAGAGAGAAAGCGACTCTCACAAAGACGTGAAGAAGTGTAGCTGATTTGAGCTGCGCCACAATTAAACCGGTGGAGCTGTTTATTGGAGTCATTGGTAATTAAGAGCAGCTGCTGGTCCACATGTGCCCCCAACCCGTGTCTGTCCCCAGCAGCAGAGGACTCGTCTGTCCTGGGGGGTTTGTCTCGGGTTTTTTTTCCACCCTGTTTTTTCCTAACTGATAAAAACTGACACTGATTTATCAGTCTGGTCTTGGCAGGTGTGAGGCCTGCTGCTGCTGCTGCTGCTGCTGCTGCTCTATTGATTACATTACTTTGGTGATGGTTACTAGCGAACTAGAACTTAAGTTCAGGTCCAAAAAGATCACATTGGTTATGTGTCAAACCTGCTGCACTGATGCCATTCAACGTAAAATTGATTTAATATCGCAATGCTAGTGTATTAAGTGTGTGAGGTTCATCACAAGGCGTTCATAATGTTGACACTATATATTTTAGAAAATGATATAAATAGAGACAATATTGCAGTTATTAAAAATACAAGGATGATTCCCTCAAGGCTAAAAATCTATATTTTAACATCAACGTATTAATTCTAGTAAAATCTGTAATGTAACTTTGTTGACCTTTAACATCAATAATGTTTACTTCACAGTCAGCAAACAGCACCAAAATAAGACCATTTAGAGTGTAACATGAATGAGCTGCTGCATTTGATTATTTAATGAAGGCAATGTGGGAAGAATTAGATATTATAATTTTTAATATTATAATATAATATTTTTTCTTATTTTTACGACATAAGGATCTAAAAACATTACAGAATATTCTTAATATTCTTTTATCATCTCTATTTACTACATGTTAAACAACATTTAAATTAAATTGAAACAAATCAAAGAACATTGAACATACAATACCTAAGACGACCAACAACAATAAGGTAGAAACACGAAAAGAAACTACTTATAGTGCTACAAATACCAACAACACTGAAATATGTTTAAGAAAAAAACAAAATGCCATAAGAAAAAAACAAAATTCAATTAGAACAAATTTTTCCTTTTCACATCTGTGAACAGTCCAGTAGAGCATGTTGTCTTGAAGTACAACAACAGATATCTGAGTATATATAATAAAAACTGAGTAGTTCATCCTTTCTACACATAATCAGTGCAGAGCCTTGTCCACCTGTGTCATATCTGTTCTTATGTGTGTATTTGTGTATAGGTGTGGTTCCAAAACCGACGAGCCAAATGGAGAAAGAAGGAGAACACAAAGAAAGGCCCGGGTCGGCCGGCACACAACTCCCACCCGACCACCTGCAGCGGCGAACCGATGGACCCGGAGGAGATCGCTCGCAGGGAGCAGGAGCGGTCGGAGAAGAAGAAACGCAAACAGGAGAGAAAGTTGCTGAAGTCCCAGAACAAACTTCTGCCGGGTGACAGCTTCCACACGCCTGGAGGTTCGGAGAGCGACAGCGGGGTCTCCCAGTTCACCGACAGCGAGCAGCAGTCCAGCACCATCAGTGGGAATATTCACATGGACCTGCCTGCAGCCAAGGGAGCGGGAGGACACCAAACAGAACCCAGCTGTGACCAAACGAGACACGACTTCAGCCAACTGCAAAATCAGCAAAACCAAAGAACCACGGCAGAACAGGAGCAGGTCTCCCCAGGCAGCACACACAGCTCCAGCCCTGGGGGGCCACGCTCCTCAGCCCTGCAGAAAAGAAACCCTTTCAGTGTGGAGAGCCTCCTCTCTGACACTACGCCTCGACGGAAAACTCAGCTGGACTTTCCTTCACTGCCTAGTCAGAGGACACTGGTGGGTAAGGGTCACTTCCTCCTTTACCCCATCACACATCAGCCTTTAGGCTTCCTGGTGCCTCAGACGGCCCTGAAGGCCTCACCGTGTCAGGTCAACATGAGCAGGCTCGGCCTGGGACCTCGGTGTGGGCCCAGCGAGGGCAGCCCTGCTCCCTCTGACCTCGCCAGCTTTGCTTCTAAGCCTCTAGACTCAGATCATGTGGAGCGTAACATGCATCACCACAATCACATTAGCAATAGAGGGGATGGAACGGACACAGAGGAGTGTGGTGATGACTGCAGGAGACTCCCTGCTTCATCTCCTCCTCCTCCTCCTCCTCCTCAGCCTCCTGCTCTCTCAACAAGCAGCACGCCGGCTCAGCCAGCCCTGGCCAGACTGAGCTCAGCCCAGTCCAGCCACGACGACGGCGTGGAGAGGACTCCTAAAGTTCAAACAGAGACGGCGACCGGCGAGTGCCAAGCCGCCGCTGAGCCGTGTGCAAAAGAGGAGAGGGCGTCTCCAGACCTCAGCGAGCGTCTCAAGGCAAACACAGACTGTCAAGAAACACCCGCAACAGATGGAGAAGATGTCGACATGGACTAACACTTATGAGGAGCAAACATAAACAAAGGAGCAGGAACGCTGCTCACACAATTTAAACATTCCCAAAGCTGTGCCCAGACACTCGGAGAAAACATATCAGGAATCAGGAGACATAACTCTGCTCTATTTTTTAATCAGAACGTGCCATCAATCCCCGGTGGCTGCCTCCACCTTCAGGCTTTAGTCCACACCACCTCTGTAGACGCAGCTCCTTCTTATTTTATACCCTCGGTGACCAACTTGTACGGAAGGAACACGAGAAACAAGGTTACGACAAACATCTCGCACAACAAAAATCCTCAGATATTGTCAAAGCCAGAAAATGATATTTATATGTAAACATTTTGATAAATAAAGTTATTGTTTAAATTGAAACACTCTTTTTCCGGGGTCCCCCTTTAGATTGTGGGGGTGAGAAGGGTGTGGGGTGGCGTTTAGGGGGAAAAAAAAAAAACAATAAATAGCCAGCAGGAGGAGGCTGCTGTTGCTGGAGTTTGCTAGTGTTACAGCAAATATAAATCCCTCTCTTTCCTCTGCCTAGTGAGCCCAGGCTGCAGCTCAAGTCCGTCTGGCTGTTTGTATTTATTGCTTTAACAAATTTATTCATTTGAAAGGCCGAGCTGGAATGAGGTTAGTGGCCGCGGGGCTATAGGACCCCGCCGCCTCCTGCTGAGTTTTGATATGAAAGTAATTATTTTCCCACTGGCTGCAGCAAGGCTCCTCCAGGCGCTGCTCCTCCCCACCTCCTCCACCTCTCCCCCACCTCCCTCCCTTCCAGCCCAAAGGGTTATTAGACATTACCGATTTCTAGTGATATGGAATCACATAAACTTCCTACAATAATAGAATTAGCATGAAAGGCAGGGGTGTCAAATTGAAATGGGAAAATAATAGCCCGCGCCAGCTGCACTGTGCGTGTGTGTGCGTGCAGGCTGCTGTGCGCGTGAGTGCGCATAGACTATTGGGGAGGAGGAGGAGGAGGAGGAGGAGATGGTGGCAGGAGATTCGTGGGGCGGAATTTTCATGAGCTGCCTCGGTTGTCAGACGGCCCTTGTAGTCGGCTATATTAAGATAGATGTTCGATGATATCCCTCATTGTTCTGTCGCTTATATTGATGTTGCTGCGTTATCGCCCTATTGATCATGTGTCGCACATAATAGGACAGGCGCGCGCCCGTCTGCCCGCCTGCCTGTGCCTTTTTACAAAGGCACCCGGGCCCCCCCTCGTCATTTGTTCTAATAGGAGCCTGGTCTCCCCCTGGGGTGGAGATGGGAGATAGATAAAGACACAAAGAGGGGGGAGAGGAGGTGAGGGATGTGCAAGGGTTGGAGCAATATTATTATTATTTTTTTTTATCTTTGAGATGAAAAAAGGAGAAGAAATTGAAGGGGTTCACACTAAAAACACACACACACACACACACATACATATACTGTATATATATATATATACATATATATATATATATATTCCTATACATATAAACGTATACACCCAGGTATTGTGTCAATACTGGTAATATGTTCATATACATATATATATATATATATATATATATATGTGTATATCAGATGATATCGGAATTGGGAATTAAATGTTATGACAAAATTATACTTCGGCCAATGTTGATATCATCGGCCCCAGTACATTTATGCAACATATATTTAAGTTGTATAATAGGTATATATTTG